>PVIJ01014285.1:0-41461 GCA_004024925.1 Scalopus aquaticus | reverse complement strand
TTCATTTTTGAATGTTTGGTAGAATTCATTTGTGAAACCATCTGGTCCTGGGCTTTTGTTTTTGGGGAGGTTTTTAATTACTGTTTCAATTTCACTACTTGTGATTGGTCTGTTTAGGTGTTCTATATCTTCTTTGTCTAGCTTTGGGTGATTGTATAGTTTTAGGAATTTGTCCATATCCTCTAGGTTGTTATACTTGCTTCCGTATAACTGTTTATAGTAGTCTCTGATTATTTTTTTATTTTTGCTGTGTCCATTGTGATTTCTCCTTTTTCATTTATGATCCTATTTATTTGTGTTTCCTCTCGTTTTTCCTTTGTAAGCCTGGCTAGTGGTTTGTCTATTTTGTTTATTTTTTCAAAGAATGTCTCGTTCTTTGATATTCTAAACTAACGCAGTTTTTGAATAACCACAATTCTCAGCATGCATTGTTCATGGAGGGGGAGTTCTTTCTTTTTTAATTGGTGTTTTTTTTTTCTTTATTCAGGTAGCATTGCTTTACAACACTGTATATGATCTAGAGGAGCAGTTTCACACCTTCCCAGGTGCTGTCCCCACACCACACCTACCATCATAGTCCTCCCATTCCCACCCCAGGTTTTTCTGTCTTTACAGGAGCCAGGAGATAACAAAAAAAGTCCTTATCATTTTTGTCTAGCTAGTTATTTAATGGAAATTGTTTGCCGATGGAGATAGAAAAGTGGGAGCAAAGAGGATCTTCACAAGTTGCAGTCATATTTTAGAAGCTGACCAGTTTTCTACTAGGGTAGATACCCCAGGTCTTTTAACCAAGTAGCAGAAAGTGATTAGAAGGACAGTCCTTTCTACCATCTTTCTGATATTGAAAGTGGTAAAGTATACATAAATTTTTATCTGAATTTCCTAATCCAGTACAATTGATCTTACACATAGTGGAAAGTTATCCTAGATAATGCCTTCCTTTCAGTAGTAGTTTCAATGTAGCTAGTTTTCATCTTTTTCTGCTTTCTAAAGTAATAAAGTAGGGAGTCAGGATAAACAGCTGTCCATATACCTCTTATAAATGAATGTCTCATTTATCTTTAAATTGTTCAATATAAATACTTTTTTCTAAAGACAAATCAGCAGTCTCTTCTAACTCTTGGTTTTATCTGTTACCACATGATCATAGTTTGCTCCATCTCCTATTTGTCTCAATGTCTGACATTTCTTTCCCATGAAGTAGGAGTTCTTTGAGGGCAGCAGCTTTGCCTGGATCATCTGTTATATCTGTCAGCCTGCCTAACCGAGAACAATGCTGTGAAAATCTCTGGATGAGCAATGACAAGGGAGCACAAAGGGGTTTTGCATGAATATACCTGTAACAGCAGAAGGTTGTGCTCCCCCTGAGATTATACTCAAGAAGTTTCAAAGACATTATGTGTGACATAATTGCAACCATTGATATTGGACTCCTACTACTTGCAGCGTATTTGGGACTCCAAGATGACTAAGTCTTGTCTGCCATCCTCTTCAATCTGGGTAGAAAACACCCCATGCATGAGCGACTCCAAGAGAGGGCAGATCATGGTCATGCTTTATTGGAATTTCAAATAAAGCATAGAACTCAAATGAAGTGGATTATTTCCACTTGCTCATGCAACAAACATTTATTGAGGATCAACTCCAAAGCAATCTATTAAGTACAATTGTTCTCCTAATTCTGTGTGGCAGAAAGAGCCCAGAGACTCTACTTGATCTGCCTAAGGGAACTGAGAGGAACACCCACATTCCTTTGTAGTTATCCACTGTTGGGAAACCTTTGCTCTGGATCTTCAATTAACACTTAAGCAAACAAATAGAGTTCTGTACAGGTGTCCGTCTAATCCTATCTATTGTGTATTTCATTTGCACTTCAGTTCCCAGTGTCAAATATCTGTGCTCTAGTGTGACTCTATTATACAGCACTAACATTTTCTCTTTCCGTTTCCCATTTAGTTAAGAAAACGCTTTTTCTTTTCTTGGCAACAGTGTGGTTCACTACAGGAGGAATGAAGGTGTCACTCAGGGCATCTATATTTGTATATTACTGGAAATAGCCTATGCTTTCTTAAGCAGTTCTTAGTTGTAACTAAGTTTTATTGCGGGAAACAGCTTTGCCTGTTTTTTCTAATGGTACGGTTTGCTGTCTTTAACACTTACTCCATTTTTTTCATATTTTTTTCTCTCTAATGAGAAGATAGAATATTTTTCAAGCTACCCAAATAAATCCAATGATGTAAAAGGAAGGAGTGGTTAATAATATCAGGGAAACAAGGCTGGTGAATAATACAGTAGTTTTTAATGGCTCTGCTTGTTCGTAAGGGCAATAGGAAGTAGTGTGTTGCCCATTTTAAAGATCAATAAACCAAAACACAGAGCAACAGAAGTATAGGCAAGGGTAAAGCAGTAGATCAGAGAAACAAGGCATCATGGCTTTTTAATCCAAACTCTCAGGTACCTTATCTAATCTTCATCAATGTTATAGATACACATTTTCTGAAGGGCAAGGATTCTAATGGTAATATCAATAGCTAACTAAATTGTCTCAAATATGACATGCCAAGAATTGTGCTAAGTACTTTTCATACATTGTCTCATCTAATCCAAAAAAGGATGCTGTGAAGTAGATGCTATTTTCATTCTAGTGATAAGGAAATGAAGGCTGTAAGGCAATAATTGCCCAAGCCAACCTTGTACATGGTAGACTTGGAATTTGAACCCAATTCTCTCTGACTTCAGAGCTCAGGCTGTCTAAACCACTTTGTGTGATCTTAAAACCATCAAGTCTCAATCTTTCACTTTATTTTCACCAAATCAAAGAAACTATGGCTCATCCAAAGTCTCACAGAAGGTTGGTGAGAAAAGAGAAACTAAATATGCAAATGTCTTAATTTCCAGACTTCTGCTGGGAGTAAAAAGGGAGACATTTCTTTGTTGTACATAAATGCTCTAATCTGCACCATTTAATTGAATGTCAGAGTATAAGCACAGTGTATCTATCCTTTCTACAGAAATTATGTAGAATATATGTATTTAGGAAAGTTGTTTCACACTGTGTCACCTATTTCAAATTAAGAGATTGGTAGTTTTAAAAAGTGTGGTCTGAAGACTACTTGCTACAACCTAAGTTAATTTTCTTATGCAGAATATGACAAGGAATTTCTGAATATCTGGGAATAGATCACTAAAATCCTGAACAGAATATATTGCCAGAGAATTCTGTGTGGAGAAAAGGGCAGGATTTGGAGTCAAGAAGGGTGGGGTTGAAGTCCCAGTCTTCCTTTTCTCTCTGGGTGAGCTTTGTTTAGTGATTTCACCTCCCTATTCTCAGTTTCTCACTCTAGGATAGATATAGTTATAGCATTTATAGATCACTTACATAAGGAATAGTTAAAATAAGGCATGTGAAAAACAACTTGCAAATGGGAAAGGGTATATAAATGTTAGTTTCTGTTCTTAATATATACCATTTTTAATCTAAGTTTAAAAAATCATACTTATTTTAACTGGTTTCTCTACTTAGCGTCATAGATTGATTCATTCATGCATACCTTCAGACATACATACATACCTCTACTATTTATTAAGACACATGACATGCCTCACACAGAGTAGGTTATAAGGAATATATAAAAATCAGAAGGCAGACTCTAACTGCCTGTTTATCTTCTATTTTGCTATCTAATAGTTGTCCCAACTTCACCTATTTAAAGCTGAACCTGTGATCCCAGCCCTACACCTGCCTCTGCTTGTCACTCTTTTCTTTCTCAGTGGATAACAACTCCATTCTTCCAGGTACTCAGTACAAAAATGTTGGATTCAAATTTGACTTCTCCTTTATTTCCTGACTCCATAGCCAGCTTTCTTATTAGCTCTGTCTTCAAAACACATTAAGAGCGAGCTGCATTTTCCTACTTCTGTGCCTGCTACCCTGCTCTAAGCTACTAGTGTGGGTTCAGTTTCTTCCCCCAAAGAGATATGTCACAATTCTGACCTTGGTGCTTGTGATCTTATTTGGAATGTGTCTTTTCAGAGGTCTTTAAGTGAAGATGAGGTCATACTGGACTAGGGTGACTCTGAATCTCTTAATAAGAGAAAGGAGAGAGAAATTTGTATACAGTGATGCAGAGGGTTACATGGGACAAAGACAGCAATGTGAAGACAGGCAGAGATTGGGGTGCTACTGCTAGAAGTCAAGGATGCCTGGAGTCACCAAAAGCTGAAAGAGGCAAGGAAGGATTCTTTCCTGGAGCCTTCAGAGGGAGCATGCCCTACCGACACCTTGATTTTAGAATTGTAGCCTCCAGAACTTTGTGAGGATAAATTTCTGTTGTTGTAAGTCACTTTCAATGTGGTGGTAATTTGTTATGGCAACTCTAGGAACTAACACAGTCATGCACAGTCATGCCTAAATAAATGCAGCCGCGTGGTAACTAGTTTCTCTGCTTCTACCTGCCCTTCCTGAGTATAGTCTCAAACAGCAGCTAGATTCTTTCCAAGTATAAGTAAGATCACGTCCAATTCCAAACACTCTAGTGGCTTCTTAGTGCAAACTCCACATTTCTTCCCATGGCATTGAGGTTCTACAGCATGTGTTGTATCCCCCAAGCCTTTCCCCTTGTTCTCTGTATGACTCCCCCCTCGTTCATTCCCTGCAGCTGTCTGACATTTTGCTTCTGTGTTTCTAACAACTAGGTACCTGCTCAGCCTCAGATACGTGCACTTGCTGTTTCTTTGGACCGTACAAGGTGCTCTATTATTTAGCTACCAGTTCCACTCAAACATGGGCAAAACAGAAGGAATATTGGTCAGAGGGCTGGAGCTATTCCTGGGGCCCTTTGCTGGGCAAGGAGTCCAACCTTTAGTTTTCTGCTGCCTGAGGAGGTTGTTATACCAATCAGGGCAAAAATATTTCAGTATGTTAACAAACCATTTAACCTTACAAACCTCCTAGATGAATGTCAGCTTCAATTCTGCTAAAATTTCTCCTCTCCTAGAAATCCATAGAGTTTCATCCCTTACCTCCTCAGGTCTTTGCTACCTCAGTAAATCCCATTCCAATCACCCTATTTTACATTGTAATCCAATACTTACCCAGTCCCTCTACTTTCTGTTTCTCATGGAACTTACTGCCATTGACACATATTTTGCTTACTTATCTCATCTCTTGCCCATCTGTGTAATACAGAATAAGCTGCATGTGCACGAGGTTTCTGTTGTTTTGTTTGTTCTGCTTTACTATTGTTTTTCTATCGCCTGCTGTGATCCCAGCACCTAGAACAGTGCCTGGCACATCATAGGCACTCAGTGATCATTTGTTAAATGACTAAATGAATGCTTTCAAATAGCTCACAGAGTGACTGTATGTACATCTGTGAAAACAATAAGAAAAGAATGCTGCGCAGCCACATGCTATAGGGATGCAGAAGCCCAAGCCAAGGGAGGATGCTTCCTCCCTCCAGCACTCTCATCTCCTCAACCCCAGAGAGCCCAATGAACATGTGGGGCCCAGGATGGCCCCTCTCCAGCAGCCCACTTCATTTGTCTAATTGTGATTAAAATGGCATTCATGACAGAATCCCAGAACCCTCCTTTGTGGCAAAATAGTTTTATTTCTATTTTGTCAGGTAAAGTATCATTAACAATTTGCCTTGTTTTGACAGCAAGGGGCTATAATTAGTTTCCACAGGAAAATGCACCAATTAACAGTGTTTGCTTCTTGGCTTGAGTCTAAATGGAGGCTGGAGGAAGCTAACTGAGAAAATGTAAAAAGAGTTTAATTGACATTAGCCAGAAATTCACCTGCCTGTGTGATAGTATAGCTACCTTTTCTTCAAGGAAATGTGTCCCCTCCTTGTATTAACCCTGCAACGTATTTCATTGACACCCATCCCATCCACAATCTCAAGTCTCTGAAATGCTTTCTTATTAATATTATATTCCTAACACATGGAAATAGATGCTAGTCTTTTGTTATTTTTGATCTGATACTCACATGTTAAAGCTAAAAAGAATTTGGGATATTATTCAGCAGATAGATGATAGGCAGACAGATAAATAGGTAGAGAGATGGCTAGATTCATCAATAAATCTCTAGGGTAAGTTTAAGTGAAAAATTAGTCTTAAGAACAGTGTATATGATGCCTTTTGTGCCATACAGGTGTGAAAACAAGACTACATCTTTACATTTGTTTTTACTTGCATAAACAGCACTGGAAAGATAAACTAGAACTATTAATAAAATAGCTATCCACAGGGGTGAGGAGGAACAGGGAAAATGGGGATAGTGTAGGAATGAGGTTCTCACTGTATACCTTTTAAAGTCATTGTCATAGTGAGTGCAGGTAAATACATTACCTACTTGATTTTTTTTTTTTTTTACATACAAGCTGGTGTACAGGCCAGAGGTGTGGGGCGGCGAGAGGGTTCACCAGAGACAGAGTGGGGAGCAGAACAGGCAGATCAGAAATCCACTGCTGAGGGGAGCAGTGGGCGAGGCAGGAGAGGTCTCCCGCACCATGTGGGATTCTCCCCGGCTGGGCTTCCAACAGCTCCACAGCGCAGCGCTGCGCCACCAGGGAGGCCCCACCTACTCGATTTTTTGAGTTTTGTTTTATAAAAGGACTATGATGTTACACAATGCAAGACCTCATGTGATACTAGTGGCACCAAATGCTCCAAAAATGAGGTTGACTATATGTGGAGCAATAGGGCAGGTGTGTGTTGGTGAACCAAACACAGCCTGGGTGCTTTGTGTACAGGTGAACACACTTCCACACAAAAAATGATTCATTGTGTTTGTTGAGGTGATCAGGTCTCGGCTCCCTATCATACTGAATCCCCATTTCTCCTATAAAATTACAGAAAAACTTTATGCCTGGGTCTTCTTTGTGTAATAATAATCAGCAGGTGTACATGAGCCTTAAAGTACAGATGTACAGGGGTTAAAGTCTCAGCACTACAAAGCTTTCTGCAGCCACTGCAGCCACAGCAGGCCTCTCCTGTCTTGCTCACTGCTCCCCTCAGCAGTAGATCCTCCTGTTCTGCTCCTCATTCTGTCTCTGGTGAATCCTCTCACCCCCCTCATCCCCCGCACCTCTGGCCTACACCCCAGTTCTTATATGCCTAAATAAATAAAATAAATATTTAAATAATAATAATAGTAATAATAGTTATAATTAGGTGTACATTATTTCACAATTTATCTGACCTTTGTAAAGTGTTCCTTTGGATTGTTAACTCTGGAGTCCATGCTTTTTTCCCCTTAGTCTAAGTAGTAAGCTATCACTGCTGATCTGGGTCAGCCTAAGAGGCAGCATGCAACAGAGCACAATTGGGTTAACTGATTGATTTTGAATCAGAAAGAAATTGAATTTGCTAAGTGATCTTGGAAGAGTTACTTATATTTTCTGAACATTTGTAGTCTCCTCTATAAACTAAGCATAATGATTCCTACCTCTTAGGAACATTGTTGTGATAGTTCAGTAAAATAAAGGAAGTCAAATATTTGGCTATGTCTCAGAGTACCCAATAACTATTGAGTGGGTTTTTCTTATTTTTCCCATCCATATGTATCACTTCCAGTGCTTCCTAAAGATTCCCCCTAACCAGCCTGTGTCTTTCTCTTGTACCTTGACACAATGCTCACTAGGGCTTTAAGAATACATAACTTTGTGTTAAATATATGCTCTGCTAAGATGTTCTCATTAATCCTGCTAATTTCTTTAACATAACTTAACTTTGATATCAATTTTTTTCCGTGATAACTCACCAAGAGCAGATACCAAAAGGAATGAAAAACAGTGAGGGGATCAGAAAGAGCAATTGCATAGCTTGGGTTTACCTTAGGAAGAGCAAACCAAGGAGAGCTGTGGAAGTGAAGGAAATCTATGCAGCCTGGGAGATCAGGCAGGAGGAGGCACTAGAAGAAGTGACCTCATGAAAGCTCAGATGGGGACAGGAACAAGTTGGGAGAGGACCTGATTGAGGGTCCACAGACATACCTGCCACCTCCAGGCACTGCACTCTGAAACGTGACGTCTTAGACACTTGGTACCTGCATCTTTGCCTGTCTGAGTATATCTGGTCTTGAGTCTGGGTCCTGTCACTTGACCTGAGTATGTAATAGAGTGAGACTGTGTACCACAAAGCTTCCATTCCCCCTAGTAAATCACACCCAGACATTTTGGTGCATAAGTGTGGCGAAACAGATTACTCTAGTTGCTTTGGTAGGGTGGGTTGGAGCAAAATGAGAATAAAGGCAGCAATAGGGGTGGGAGATGCTGTCCTAATCCAAGAGTGAGTTGAGAAGGGTCAGGTAGAGTAGGATATCAGTGCCTTCTCTCCAGGGATTATACAAGTCTAGGACCATGCTTCTGCTCACCACCAAGACTAAGTCTAATACTGACTAATTTTTGTCATCATTTTGAGAAGTTCCATATCATAATCAGCTTGGTCTTGAAGTTGTTTGGGTGCTTAAGACTTATGGTTTTATGCACAATTTTCCAGTTTATTTCAAATAGGCATGTTGGACAAACATGTTTCTCACTCTGTGCCAGCAGGTGTCACTATTGATCAATTGGAAAGAAAGATGGTAGCCTTAACCATGGCAGGAGTAGATCCACTTCTGACTAGGAAAAAAAAAAAAAAAAGGAGTTTGTAATTTCAGATTAAAGAACTATTGACCCAGATCCACTGGCTTCAAAATAACATATGCTCATTATTGTTGACTTCTTATAAGGCAAAAAGAGGTCTTCATGGAAAAGGGTTAAAAAGAAATCCTCATGTTCTACTTTCCAATACCAATGTTCTGAGAGTTACTTATTATCTAATTTTCTATATTCTTTCTTTTTTTATAGCTAACTGTAGCCAATTCATGAAAAACCACTAAGCGAAACTTTCAGATAGCTTTTTAGCTCCAGAATGGCTTTCCTTGTTTGATCTGTTCTTCAGATATTAGACTTGATTACAAAGACGTCTATGCCAGAAATAATCAAGAGCTTGAATCATGTAGGATGCTTCAAAATCAAAATGTAATCTTGGGAGACATTTTTTTTCTATTATGAATCATTCAAGACAATGTTCTCTTCCCTAAAACAAAATTCAACATAAAATGATTTGTTCAGTGTGTCTATGCATATTCATCTTGCCACAAATATATAATGCCTTATTGTATTCAAACTACTGTGCTTCCTCTTGCTCTTGAGACTTAATTCTCTTATATAAAATTATATACCCTTCACATTTATTTTCTGTCATTATTTTTCTTGGTTAGTTTGTTGTATGTGTGTCTGGACTGTGATTTCTAGATACAAAAAACACACAAAAATGTTAGCTATGATCTACCACAGCCAGAATCTACTCATTTCATATGTGGGTTATGACAATAACTAATATCACTTGATTCTCTTTTGTCATTGAAACACATAGAATAATGCCTTGCATAGAAGAGGTATTCAATAAATATTTGAATGTCAGGCTTTTCAGTGATGAGAAATGCAATAACAAAGACCCCTTCTTATCTCACTAGACTGCCTATAGTCTAGTAATCTAGTAGAGGACATAAAATCATAAAATATACTACAAGTAGGATCTCCTATCTTGTCTTGTGTCCTGTGTGAATAGTATACATTAAGTGTATTGGGAACTCAGAAAGAAAAAGTGTCTGGATAGCTAGTCATGGAAGACTGAAGACAAAATGGTTTTTAATCTAGAAAGATATATGGTAAAGAGGGGAGATAAAGATATTTGGAAGGAAGCAAACAGCAAAACTCATGTGGGCCAGGGAAGCCCAAATCATGCTTGTTGCTCAGTTGGATGGAACCTTTTCTAGGGAAAATAAATATGAAATATGACAAGAAAAATAGGTTGTGAACACATTACATTTTATGAAGAGAAAATGGAATTATTGATTATGGATCAGGAAAATAACATTTATAGAAATGTGTGGGTTTTTTTTAAGTGTATCCTGATCACTTAATATTTTGAATGAAGGTTTGACTGACAGAATGAAATTATTCTGCTGCTTCTGTTAGAAACTAAAATCCTTAACATAACCCTCACTAATTTCCTGGAAAAGTGAAAATATTTTCTGTTTCACACATGCATTCCCAAAGATTTGCGGGTTAAGAATTTTGGATAGGGCCTCCCTGGTGGCGCAGCGGTTAAGCGCTGCGCTGTGGAGCTGTCGGCAGCGGCGATGCAAGTTCGACGCCCGGCTGGGGAGAGTCCCACATGGTGCGGCAGACCTCTCCTGCCTCACCCGCTGCTCCCCTCAGCAGTGTATTTCTGCTCTGCCTGTTCTGCTCCCCGCTCTGTCTCTGGTGAACCCTCATGCCACCCCACACCTCTGGTCTGTACCCCAGCTTGTATGTATAAATAAATAAATCTTTATAAAAAAAAAAAAGAATTTTGGATAGAGGGAAGAGAAAGTACTCTGTGAAACAGAAGAAAAAACAACTATTGATGGGAAATGGAGAAAATAGGGCAGAAGTGTTAAGTATAGGAATGGTCTAACAGCAAATAGCAGGCTGACCTGGGGACCACCACCTGCAGTTTTGGAAGGGAGCATGTGATTGATTGCACTCTAGTTACCAGTATTCTGGTTCAACCATGGTATTGAGAAGAATTCCTGAGAGGACTCCAGAGGCCTCTGGGTCTTGGCAGCAGGCCTGTAGATTTTCATTTCACCCCAATATTACCCAATGGAAAAGAAGTAAACACCCAATGAACATTTACATTGCTGTAAGTCTTCTGAACTGAGTGGCCTTGGAAGCAACAAATAGCCTCTTCAAGGGAAGAAACCTTGATGCTTTCAACAGAAAATGGCTATAGAGAGGAATGGAGTAGAATGTTCTTTTCTCTCTCTCTTTTTCCTTCCTTCCTCCCTCCTTCCCTCCCTCCCTCCCTCCCTCCCTCCCTCCCTCTCTCCCTCCCTCCCTTCCTTCCTTCCTTTCCTTATCACATTACTCAAGAAACATGGAAAGATTCTTGACTCTCTCAGTTCTAGTATATTCAAATTTCCATTGAGTAAGATACAAAGTGTGTGTTCTGAACTTGTGTATATTTGAAGAGGGGATAAAGAAGGAATTTTTAAGATCAGAGAGAGATTGAATAAGTGGAGTTTGGAGGAAATCTAAACTGTATAACACTAGTGTGAAAATATCGTGAAAACATAAACCTTGATCCAATTGTATGGAATGCTCATCCAAAAAGAACCAGATGGTGCTAATACCTGACCACTTCAGTTATATTCACTGCTGATTTGTGGAATCACAGGATTTCTAGATATGGCATAGGATTACTGACAAAATATATCCTGTCAGAACTTTTCTCACCTCCTTCTCAAGATTTTAACACTCAATCTAAACTAGATATCTTATAACAAAACATAAAAATTCATGCTTGCATGTTGTTATACCTTTACTCACATGGTTTTATCTACCTGTCAAAAATTTCATCTGACCCAAATTTCAACATCCCTATGAATTATTCTATTATTGTTGCTACTAGCTGGAATTATCTCTCTAAATTTCCATAAAATTATTAAAGCCCCTCAAATGGAGTAGAAAAGGACACAAGGGACCACGGAGACGGATCACGGGTGAATTGGTGGTGGGTTACCCAAGGCGAATACAAAATGTAAAAGATATAAATAACAATAAAAATATATATATTAAAAAATAAATAAATAAAATTTTAAAATTATTAATGCCCCTCTCATAAAGTGTTCACTGTACTTTTATTTTCTAGTTAATCTCTTAATCCTCACATTTTCCCCAAATAATTGTCATGGTAGACTAATCAAAATCTATATAGGCACAACTTGAAGATATTGTGGGTTCATTTCCAGACCACTGCAATAAAAATAAGTCAATGAAGTGTTTGTTTCCCAGTGTATAAAAAGTTATGTTTATACTATACTGCATTACACTATCAAGTGTGCAATAGCATTGCTAAAAAATAGCATTATCTATACCTTGATTAAAAAAGGCTAACCATCACCTGAACCTTAAGAAGGTCATTCTTTTCGCTGCTGGAGGGTCTTGTTTTGATGTTTGGCTTCCAAGAGATCAGGGAGGTGGAGGCTGAGGGTGGGGGTAGCTGTGGTCATTCCTTAAAATGAAACATCAGATTGACTTTTCCTTTCACAAAACATTTCTCTATAGCATATATTGCTACTGGATAGCACTTTACTCACAACAGAACTCCTTTTAAAATTGGAGTCAGTCCTCCCAAGCCCTACTGTTGCTGTATTCAGCTAAGTTTATGTCATATTCTAAATAATTTGTTGTCATTTCAACTGTGTTCACAGCATCTTCACCAGAATTAGATTCCATCTCAAGAAACCACTTTCTTTGCTCACCCATAAGAAGCAACTCCTCATCCACTCAAGTTTTATCATGAGACTATAGCAATTCAGTCACATCTCCAGGCTGCACTGTTCTAATTCTCTTGCTATTTTTGTACCATCTAAAGTCCTTCCACTGAAGTCTTGAAATCCTCAAAGTTAAACACGAGGCTTGGAATCAACTTCTTCCAAACTATCGTTAATGTTGATATTTTTACCTCCTCCTGTGAATCACAGATGTTCTTCATGGCATTTAAATGATTGCTCCTTCTCAGAAAGATTTCAATTTACTTTCCTCACATCCATCAGGGGAATCACTAGCCATGGCAGCTATAGCCTTAAAAAAACGCACAAAAAAACCTTTTCTTAAATAATAGATCCATGGGCTGGAGAATGGATGCTGTGTTAACAGACTTGGAAAAAACATTCATCTCCTTGTAAGTCTCCATCGGTGCACATAGGTGAACAGGTGAACTGTCAATGAACAGTAATAGTTTGAAAAGAATCTGCAGTTTCTGTGCAGTAGAGCTCAACAGTGAGTTTAAAATATTTAGTGAACCATGTTGTAAACAGATGTACTGTCATCCATCCAGGCTTTATTGTTCCATTTATAGAACACAGGCAGGGTAAATCTAACATAATTCTTAGCGGCCGAGGATTTTTGGAATGCTAAGTGAGCGTTGGCTTCAACTTCAAGTCGCCAGCTGCATTAGACTCAAACAAGAGAGTCAGTTTGTCCTTTGAAGCTTGAAATCAGGACTCTCTATGAAAGTCCTAGATGGCATCTTCCAACAGAAGACTGTTTCCTCTGCACTGAAAAATCTGTTGTTTAATGTAGCCACCTTCATCATGATTTTAAGGGTTGTCACCTCGCGGGGCAGCAGTGTTGGGAGCAGCGTGGGATGAGAGAGATCACTCAAAGTCCTTGTAGAGCAATGAGAAGACTTGAGGGGCTATACAGGGATGTAAAATACAGCCCCCGTCCAAAGGCAGTCTCATATTTGTTAGAATCAAGCACAAAGGTGGGGCAAGTACGTAGGGAGTGTAGGGAGTGCCCATGCATGGAGGAAGCAGATATTAGGGATGTAACTAGGATGGAGTGACCAGGGGCTATTGCATGGGGAGCTCCATTGTTTTGCAGATTAAAGCATGTTAGCTCTATTCTAATATCTGCCAGCTGTTTTCAACAGATCCTAGTTTCCCAGTGTGTTCCTCAGACCAGGACTTTTGCCCTTGGTGAGAGGGCCCCAGCATGACCCTGCATCTAGCCAACAAGCAGGAACTCTGGCCACCAAGACAATATTCCTGAGAACAAGGAGGATCAGAGATCTCACACTAGATTTTCTGGATAACTTCTCGGTTCTCACTTGCTGCTTCACCTTACACTTTCATGTTACGGAAGCAGCATCTTTTCTTAAACCTCTGAACCAAATTCTGCCAACTTCAGACATTTCTTCAGCAACTTTCTCACCTCTCTCAGTGTAAAAGAAAGTTAGGGTCTTGCTCTGGGTTAGGCTTAAGCTTAAGGGTTTATTGTGGTTGGTTTGATCTTCTCTTCAGACCACTAGCTTTCTCCACATCAGCAATAAGGCTGTTTCACTTCCTTATCATTCACATCTTCACTTGATTAGCACTTTTAATTTCTTTCAAGAACTTTTTCTTTGCATTCACTACTTGGCTGACTGGTGCGAGAGGCCTAGCTTTTGGTCGATATTGGCTTTTAATATTCCTTTTTCACTAAGCTTAATCATTTCTAGCTTTTGATTTAAAGTTATAGATATGTGACTCTTCCTTAAGTTGAACACTTAAAGGGTTATTAGGTGGCCTAATTTTAAAATGGTTGTGTCTTAGGGAATAGGGAAGAGAGAGAAAGAATAAAGGGAAATGGCCAGTGCAGCAGGCATAATGCACACATTATTAAGTTTGTCATCTTATATGGGTACAATTCATGGAATCCCAAAACAAATAAAATACTAACATCAAAAATCGCAGATCATCATAGCAGATATAACAGTAATGAAAAAGTTTGAAATGTGTGAGGATCACCAAAATATGACAGAAACACAAAGTGAGCATATGATATTGCTTGGTGTGGGGTAGCAACAAGCCTTCAATTCACAAAAAAATGCATGATAAATTTATACATTTCTTTATATATGAAAGTGTACATTTTTATAATAGGTCTGATTTACTTCAGTAAGCAGACAAGTCAATATCTCTGCTTGAAGCGTCTGCATTTAGGTCAGTGATGACCTGACAGGTTTTTTGTTTTGTTTTGTTTTTTACATAAAATTGCACGGGGTTGATTTAACTATCTGTTATGGTGGCTTCCAGAAGACAGACTGAGTTATGCAATTGTTTACAAATGTTATGAGTGAGAATTACTGACTACTTTTAGATGACACTTTTTCCACCTGTATAAACACACAAGTATATGATAGATTGAGTTTCCTTGAGGGGTAGCTCAAGACAGAACCTGAACATGGTAGCCAACAGCAACACAACTCAAAATCAATGAATGAATAGTCCCTAGAGAGTCTGAGGAAGATGCCACATTTATTGTGGGGTACCAGAACATTAAGCTCTGTCACAGGTTGTAGTTAGCTTTTAGTGGAAGGTCTCTGGAAGCCTGTAGACATTGAAGAAATTCTTTAATGGGGTTAATGGTTCAACCTTCTCCTAGGAGGCTGAATTCTTTGTGGTATGTTTTTTTCTGTTGTGTCTTTCAGAATTGCTGGTCTCATTTTTTTGTTGTCATTTATATCTTTTACATTGTGTACCCTCATTATTAAGCAGAGCTCTCGCGGTAAGTAGTATTGGTCAGTCCAGCATGCCATTCAGCTTCTTCAATCTTAACATCACCTATGGTCACTTTATTAGTTACCCAGGTGGTAGATAATATAGTTATAGGACACGCATGGGTTACTAGCTTAGCTGACTCTGATGCATTATCAGGCTGGGAAGGGGATTTCATGTTACGAGCTACACAAAACCACTTCACAGACTAGCGAGAACAAATCCCAGTTCTCTCTAAGGGGTATTTTAATGGAGACACTGAGCAACACCACCAGCCAAAGCCTCCATACGCAGATTCTCCCTTTGTTTGGTATGAACAACGTGTCAAAAACAAATGAGGGAATAGCATATTTACAGATAGTTGGTTAAAGTTCAGGAGTCTGACCTGTTTTGAATCCTGGCTCTGCCTTTGAAAGAGGAATGTATTTATGCCTCAGTTTCTTTTTATTTTGAGAATGATAATAGTATCTTCTTCACTGTGTTCTCATGAAATTTAGATGAAATAAATCATATAATATGTTCAGCATTGTGCTTGTAAAATGCACAATAGAGTTAGCTGTTGCTATTGTATTGCTGCCACTGTTCTGTTATTTCTCCATATTCATGGAGAACACCCATATAGTGTATTTAGGTGTTCAACCATTTTTTTACTTGATGGTAGGTTTTATACATGGATCTGAAGAACCCCTCCCACCATCGCTCCATCCCTCCATTCCTCCCTGCCTTCCTCATATATTGAATATCTGGCCAAGGTCCATGTTAGGTGCTAGGAATACAATGATAAACTTAACAGCTGTTCCTCAGAATGTCATAGACAAATAAAGAAAAGAGCTACATCAATAAATTACCACAGTGTGTTGTGGTAATTACAACAATGGGTGCACAGTTTATGATACACCCTGAAAGAAGCGAAGAAGAACAGGGAATGAATGGTCAGAGACAGATGAATCTTCACTAAGAGACAGATGAATGATTATGGGGAAGACCATTTTGGCAGACAAGAGGCTCTGGCATTGTGGACATGCTACATGGTGCACCGGGAGGTCATGAGCAGTTCCAAAAATGCAGCACCGTGCAGTCAGAGGAAGATTAGAATGTGGGTTGGAACCCTGGCACAGAGAACTGTATTGAAGTTTATAATTTAGGAAAATGACATCCAAGGCAACATGTTAGAATAATCATTCTGGTAGGAGTGGGGAAAGGAGCTATTTAATTCCACATACTCCTAATAACATGTCTCCTCATTCAACCAACTGGGATTACATCACATGCCCATTCCTGAACCAATCATTTGCAAAGGGGATGGAAAAATTATTATCGACTTAGACTAATCAAGGTTCAATATGTCTCCTAAAGCACATCATAGCTAATTAATTGAGCAAAAATGGAATTTTTTTCAGCAAGAAAAAAGGCAGATTAAAAATAGTTGTTGGCTAGACAATGAGAATTATTTGCCACAGAAATCAAACAGATAGGTGTTCGTGACCAAGTACATGTTCGGGCTGAGGATAGAGATGACTTCCTGGTTTCTGACTTAAGCATCTCAACAAATTATATCTAATTATTATTTACATGGACATGTTTCAATAGGTTTAGATTCAGAAGGAGGATTGTATTATAGTATATTTATATGTTCCAAAGGGATAAAGAAAAGCCTTGAAATGTGAGTTTATCTTAACTGCTCTATGGAATTGGGTGTGTTTTGAATAAAAATTGAATATTCGCTAAATTATTGTCCTAAATTGAACACATTTGGGAACAATATGTGCATATCCAATGGTTTGATCTCATTTGTCAAAAAGATAAACATAGCTGTGAATGCCAGCATTAATACAAAAAAAATATTCAGCTTAGAAATTCTTTGTAGAGCGGAACTAATTTGTGTTTTCTTCTATATAAAGTCCCTCAATAAATGTTGCACATATCATTTTCTCCTTATATCCTTACTAAAACTTATTCTTAAGTTTGAAACAGTTTATTTACTATGACCTGAACATCCAGAGTTCTATTTCCAAAGCAGTAATCTTTGCAGTCATTCTCATCAGTCACTGAAAAATGATGTTCAATAAGGGCAAATTTGGTCTCTCCCTATAGTGGGAGGCCTGTCTAGTTCTAAAAATACGTTGCTATGTTACAAATGCACCATCCTTGTACTATAGGCAGGAAAATAGCTATTTGAAATTAGCCTATACAAAGCCAATAATGGAAATAATAAATCCAAAAGAGAGTTCTAAAAGCATCAGTCCTGGCTCACTTTTTTTTTTTCTTTTCAAATAAATATAATTTTCTTCCGCCCTTCCTTCTTTCTCTTTTTTTTTTTCAGAGAAAACATGTTCAATGTTCTTAAATGATTTCATGTAAGGAAACCTTGATGGTAGGTTAAATTTCAATTCATAAGCCTTCTTTCCTGTGAATTTTAAACACATTTTACATAAGAGAAATTTAACCTCAGCACTCTGCACATAAAATTTATCTCCAGCAACATGTTAATTTCGATTTGTGGTGCAAGTAGTTCAAGGGACATTCTGAATATTGATTCACGCTGAAGGCAGACTCCAATTAGAGTAAACATCACAGAGACATTTGACACTAATTTCCAACAATGGTGTTAAACTTTAGAGGAAACACTGAGTCCTCTAGAGTTGTATTTGACAGTGCCAGCCTAAAGGACCTGTGATGGGACCAACATGATTCTGACAAAGAATAAAAGGGATTGGAATCCATTGTATGTCTGTTATGGAGAAAAGTAGTTATAGTTTATTTAGCTTTTGAATAAAACAATACTATATTCTATTTTGTAGAATATCAGATCATCTTAGAATGTATTTAACTTGGGCCAATTATATTTATAAAATAGGATGCCTCCTTTCCTTAACAGTCATTTTCTAACTACCTACTATGCAAATTTTTATCTCAATAGCACCGAATCCCATGTCTACCGCAATAGTCTCCTTTTGGTCTTCCTGGTCATCTCTCTCCTAACCCAGATCCATTCTATATGTTATTATAGGGAATTACTGATAATCTCATGCAAGTACTTAGCCCCTTAATGATGCCTGTAACCTGCTCCTCAGTCAATACTCCTCAGTCAGCCATTCAAGGTCCGGGGCTTGATGACTCAAATCTAACTCTGCTCTACATGCCATTGCTCTCCTACTTGTATCATTTGCATCTGTGCCCTCTCCTGAAGAACAGTAATGCTACCTGAATGTCTGCTTCTTTGAGAATAACTTATAAGTGGAGGACCACATGCTTTCTTTGACTATAGTATGTATTTTTCCTGCCTCTGCATGTTTTTCTTTCTTCGGAGAGGTAATTCCACCTTGTTTTACCTTAGTATTTTCTGTTTAAAGACTTGTGGAATCTCAGATCTCAGATCCTGTGTTCTGTATTGTTAACAATAACGATAGAGTTTTCCTAATCATGATACTATCTGACAATTATCTTTATGGGACAGATATGGCTGGCCCTTTGAGTAGAAATCTTGATCAGAAAATGAGTAGATGGTCTATTCTCAGTTCTCTAAGAGCGTAGTAAGTCAGACCATGTCATCTCTGCACAAAATCACTATGATTTCCCATTTAAGTTAAATCCAGAGTCCTCACTATAGGGTCCTGTCACAGCTCTTATTCATCTATCATTTCTCTACTGCACACTCAGGCTGGGCCATGCCACTGGTCCCGGTCCGTGCAGTTTCTCAGACACATGTATTACCTGTTCAGTGTGCTCTACCCCAGGATGTCCCTGGGATGGCTGCTCTCTTGTCTTCTTTAAATTTTTGTTCTAATGTCACATTCTCACTGAACTCATCCTGATTACTTCAGACATTAAAATCAGACTAACTCCACATGTTAGTCTACTTACAGAATTTTATTTAAAAAGATAGCCAACATGAAGTAAAAAGATAAATGAAAGGAATACAATGTTTACTCAGTATCTTCAGTTAAAACCAAAAGAAAACAGGAGACATTCTTAAACTTTTTCTTCAACACTTCTAAAGAATTATCTTTTCTTATTCTCTCATCTGAGCTGCCTTCACAATCAGGACAGCTACTCCAGTCTCTCTCGAACCTCATTATATCCTCTCCTACAAACACCAACTTTCACACTCATGCACACCCTCTCAACTGTTTCCACCTCATCTAGCTCTACTTTTTATTATATGAAGAAGCTTAGTCTCTGTTTTCCATGGTTTTGATTTTTGCTCTGCCAATTATTTGACATCTGAGCACTGAAGTAAACCACTGGTCAAAACCCAGAAAACAGCAATCTTTACTTTTGAAGAAGGATTTTTACTAACATCTAGAATTTATGAATCTTTCTTTTATCCCTAATGGCTGAATGGCAAATGATACAGACAGAGAAATTTCCATGGATTAGCTGGAACCAGAGCTGTTCTTTGAAGCTGAGTACAATCTCTAGACCATAAGCAGGGGTCCAGATGAAGAAGAAAAAAAAAAATGTAAACCTGAATTTGTTTTTTTTTTTAAAGATTTATTTATACATACAGCTGGGGTACAGGCCAGAGGTGTGGAGTGGTGAGAGGCTTCACCAGAGACAGAGTGGAGAGCAGAACAGGCAGATCAGAAATACACTGCTGAGGGGAGCAGCGGGCGAGGCAGGAGAGGTCTGCCGCACCATGTGGGATTCTCCCTGGTTGGGCGTCGAACTTGCATCGCTGCTGTCGCCGACAGCTCCACAACCCAGCGCTTAACTGCTGCGCCACCAGGGAGGCCCTGTAAACCTGAATTTGAAAGGATGCCTAACAATGTGAAGATTGCCCAGCAAGGACAGCACGATAAATGGGAAGAAAAGGGAATCAGGTTGAGATATGACTGAGATAGAACTCAATTATGTAATTATTAAATTTGGAAAAGAGCTTACAAGAGGGAAGACTGGAGGTGTTTGAGTCATATTCTATCTGTAGTGGAAATATCATCAATAGAATTGCTTAGGTAATGGTAGAGGTTGTTTATTTTTCATACTTTGAGATTTTTAGGTAAACGCAAACCGGCTCCTTCCCCACTCTTCTTAATTTCAGTAAAAACAAATCTTGTCCTTCCAGTTGATTATGCCAAAAACCTTAAAGTCAATCTTAATTCTTCTCTTTCTCTCATGATCCTTGTTGAATTCCTCAGAAAATCCTGTTTAGAAAGCTTCAAAATATATCCAGAATTCACTCATTTCTTACAACTCCTCAACTACTGGTCCAACATACCATCATTTTTTTCCTAAATTAATCCCATGGACTTTTAAATGGTCTTCCTGTAAACACTCTTGGTTCTCTTCAATCTGTTCTTAGCATAGGTAAATATACTTTAAGCCAGCCAGATTATTTTTCTGCTCACATCATTCTAATAAATTTCCCATCAAAAGCACATGAAAGTATAAAATTCCATGCATGATCTGGCTCTCTGGTTGCTTTTTCTCCTACCATCCCCTTATTCTACTCCAGCTATGACAATCTCATTATTCCTTGAGTACAATTGAACATGATCCTAACTCGCAACATTTACACACACTCTTGCCTCAGACCAAAAAGTCCTTCCTCTTGTTCAACACACATCTCAATCTCTCACTTTCTATAGGTCTCTTTCAGTCAAGTGTCTCCTCCTCAGGGAAGTCTTCCCTGACAATCCTATTTAAAATAGCTATGCCCCATCTACTTCATGTCCCCCAGCCCTCTTATCCTGCTTTCGTTTTCTGCATGGCACTCTCAGCACCTGAAACTCTACATATTAACGTGCTGTGCTGGGTTTTCTTTTTGCCTTTCCAGATTCACTCTTCTCTACCAGCTGTGTCCTGAGAGTGTGGATGGCATCACATGAACCCTTGGCTTTCTAGATTCCAGCAGGGTTTGCTACTTGCTGGAGATCAGAGAATGGAAGGAGGACAAAGCTGGAACATTAGTTTCCCCTCTCCCTTCCTTCCATATTTCTCTTTGAGAGTGTTTCTGTTTCTTTTCCAGTGGCGCCAGCTCCTGCAGAACAGCTCTCTCACAGCAACAGGTGTTTCTCTGGGTTCTTGTGACTTCTACCTTTCCCAAGCTTTGAGGCCTAGAGGGGTAGCAGTTCTTGCCTGTTGCTAGCCCCAGGGTTTGTCACCATACCATGCTGGTTTCCCTTAATCCTGTAACACATTTATAATCAGTCCCTTCATTAAGTTAAATTCTCTCCAATCAATTATCCTGCTTGACTGAGTCGTCTGTTTCCAGCAGAGACCTCAATTTATTTACTGGCTTATTGGCTGCTTCTTCCTGTATACACACACACACACACACACACACACACACACACACACAGAGAGAGAGAGAGAGAGAGAGAGAGAGAGAGAGAGATTCCAAACATAGACACACACAAATATATAATTACTGAAGATTAGGGATTTTGTGATTAGAGTAGTAACTGTTACTTACTAACCAATTGATAAATTTGTAGGTGGAGGGATAGTGAATGATTAAATATGCCCTTTCTTATTACATGAAATTAATGAGTAATTTCTATTACTGTCTCCATTTTGCAGATAAGGAAATTGAGATTCAAAGAGAAGTAATTTATGCAGATCATTCAGCTGGTATGAGATAATGGTATTTGGAATGCCTGTGCTGTGTCTACATGGCTTCCTTGCATTATTTATTCACTAAATAACATAATATCTTTCATGAAAGGTTGCTAATTTTGTTCTCTTTGTTCCATGATATTGGGTTATGCCATGTAGTTTGTGAATTCCTCAGCTGCTACCCCAGTGAAGAAATAACCACAGAGAAAGGTGTTAGCTTTCAGCAAACAGTAGAAGGCTTAATGACCCATGAACCAATGAAAAGAAGATCATTTAAAACCAGGATATATATTAAATGCAAACCACATATAAATGCTTTTGGCTGGTAAGATTGTTTCTTGAGCACACTGCTAAAACTACTTCAGCAAAGCTGCATTAAGTCTTAGATCAGCTGAGGAACTGGAGTCTGGGCTAGAGGAATGGCTGATTCAGAGCCAGCTAACGGGAAGTGCTGTCAAACCCAGAGGAGTTTGCTGATATAAGGTAGAGAGGGACCCATTTCCCACAACTAGAAGCAAGAGTTCTTGTCCTTGTTTTGTGCCAGAGTAGGTGACTCCAGGGACCATCATCTGTGTTCCTCTGAAAGTCAAAGTTTCTACCTTCCTATTCCTACTCCTCTAAGACCTACCAAGATACTTTCTACTTCTCTTTTATCCTCCATTATCATATGTAGCTTCTTAAGATATCAAGGATGGGTAAAAAACATGCCCAAAAGTTAATGTCTTTTGAGGAAAGTAGGTGGAAGAAATCATTAAAAACAACTACCATGTATACAATTTCCAAATGAAAAAAAAGCCAAAGGTCTTTGTTCTAAAGGGAATATTGTGTTTAGGTTCAGACTGCTCTTCTCAGGCTTGAGCGTTCAAAATCATCAAAAAATCGTTCTTTGTCTTCTCTCAGTTGTCCCAAGGGAAGCAAAGGAGTTATCATCCCAGCATTGTCTCCAACATAAGTCAAAGGCAGACTCAAGGGGGACTGCTGCCAGTCAGCCAACCCACAAGAGGTGGCTGAATATCACCATCCCAGGGGTGCGTGGGACACAGAGGGTACAGTGGTGAGCCAGACGCACATGGACCCTACCCTGTGGGACTCACATCCTCCCCACAAAAACAGATATGAAATAACAGATGAGTTACTTCTGAGTAAGCAAAGGACTATTAAGGTGAAGTAAAGTGTGTTATTCAAGCTTATTAGCAAGCAAGCTCATTTGGTAAACAAAATCAGGAAATATCCCTGAGAAGGAAGAGGCTGGAAAGATGAGTAAATGTGGGGATGGTGGACCAGGCATATTGTATTCATAATTATAAACCCAGAACTAGCACAGGACCTGAAGATACTCAGAATTTTGTTTGTCATTGCTTTGTAAAAGTAGCCTAAAATTACAGCAATTTATTGTTTTTCATAATTCTGTTAGTTGGTTGCACTCCACTGAGGTCATTTCTGCTCCAAACACCATTGACTTGGGTTTTAGTCATCTAAGGGCTCAGATGGACACTATCAGTCAAGATGACTCCCTCAGATTTCTGGTCCCTTGACAGGGATAGCTGGAAGGCTTGGGCTCAGTGGGGATGGCCAGGACCCCTGGGCCTCTCTCTCTTTCCTTGCAGCTCCAGCGGCCTCTCCATGTGATTTCTCCAGCAGGTAACGGGACATCTTATATAGCTACTAAACTCTCAAAAGTATAAAAGTGGAAGCTTCCATGCCTTTGTAAGGCTCAGGGTGGGGTACTGGAGTGGATAATTGTTTTACTGTGATCCTGCTAATAAGGTGAGCCCCAGGCCCAGGTCAAATTCAGCCAGGGACAATATGCCTATCTGGACGTATGGTTCATTAGGGGATCATCTTTAGACACTAACCAGCTTTCTAGGTGCTCAATAATATTAATTTTTATTAATGGAAGGAGAAAGGAGTAGGAGCAGGCCAATCAGTGTGGAAGCAGAGGCATAAACATCATCTCTGCTGATTGGAAGGCAGGTGCAAGCAAATCTTGTGGAAGGACTGGGAGAAGCGCAGTTCAGCTGAAACACAGAGAGACAGGAAAGCTATGGAGGAAGAGCCTGGAGCTGACTTCCTGAGTTTTTTAGTTATGTAAGCCAATCCCTTGCCTTCCTACCACTGCCAGTTTGAGCAGGTTTTCTATCTTTGAATCAAGAGATCTAATAGTAGGGAGGTGGCTAATCATGCTGCCCAGGGGAGGAAGGTCCTGGGGGCAACCTCACCACTGAATCAAAACCATTTGGAAACAACCTGTTCTGTACAAATGCTGAGCATTATGATTATCCATGATGTGCTGGCTGCACGCTCACCCTGAGTAGGACAGAATCTGCCCCTGACATCAAAAAGAGAAAGGTCTGTGGGTGGATGTTCCTGATGGCTTCAGAAAACCCTTTACACATGCATAATTAACATTGATAGGCAACCACTGCTCAGCATTCCTGTAGTAACTGCCCAAACTTTAATGGCTCGTCTCAGAGTCCCACAGTGTAAATATGCTGGTGTAGGATTCCACTAGCTACAGTTCCAGCTATATGAATCCTGGGCCCACACAACCTTGTAGGTTCCTGTATTATAAATTTGTGCAGCAGATTTAGTAAGATAGAGTCATGCAAAATGCTCTCAGCACAGTACTTAGTCAGAATTTAATAAAGCCCAAGTGTTAGCTTTTATTTTTGTTATTATGGTATGATCTTAATTCTGGAATCCCAAGTACTTTGATGAATGGGTTTTTTTCTGAAAAAGGTCCTACCTTAGCCCCTCTAAAGATCCCAAAATATGGAGAAAGATTCATCAGATGGAAAGCAGACTTGTCTAGAGCCCCCTCCCTGGGCCAGAGATAACCATCATTGTATATATGATGTCCATCGTGAACATGGATGAATACTTGGTTATCCCTCCCTGACCCTGCAGTAAATATTCTCTATGGCTGTGGGAAATGGCAGGGTCCTTATAGGGGTTGAAGTCTCACCCAAGTGACCCGACTTCCTCTAGTCTCACACTCTGTGCTCCTTAGATGTGCCGTGCCCACTCCTGCCACATGACTTTTGCTGTGCCATCCTCTCTGCATGGAGTAATCTTGTCTACCACATTTATTCCGTTCCTGCCTGGTGTCATATGCTGTCATCCTCTCCCACAGAGTTCTGCATTACAGTTTGTGTCTATCAGCATGAATCTTTGATTAATAATGGACTCCTTCCATTGGCTGTAAGCTTCATGAGGGAAGCATCCAAGGGATTTTGTTTCCTTTCCCTTAAGTAGTCACTATATAACTTGGCACAGTACATGCTCAGTAAATTCTGGTTGCGTAGATGAGTAGGAAGAACAATGAATACTATCTATTGGGATTAAGAACTGAACTCATCCATTTATTCAGTCAAGCAAGGCCACTCCAGAGAAATTATTAGTTACCAGAAGAATGGGAAGCAATTAATTCCAGGACACTATATAAAAATAGTCCGTTGTACCTTGTCTTACCCCTTAACCAGTTGATTGTCCTTTAGGGATTGATTTTTTTCAAGTGTTTTTTTTTTTTTCTTGGAAAATGGATTCTTTCCCTAGAGGACCAGTACTCCTTTGTTGGAGAAATATGTACAGTGGCTAAGACCTTTTTCTTCTTGATGGAAGTACAAAACAAAGTCCACTCTACACATCATATACACAATGCTCCCTTTTCTAAAGGCTCTCTCTGAAAAAAACCTGAGAAGGAGGCATCATATAAGGTCTAAAAGACCTGGTTTAAACATTCCAGCTTTCCAAAAAGGCTACTCATTGTGGTTGAGTATGCTTAGCAGTTTACTTCAAGGTAGAAGCAATAAAGTGTAGTGGTTTAAAGAATGTGCTTTAGCACCAAGTAGAGATGGTACTGTCTGTGCAGCGAAAGGAAAATGAACTTATCCTCAGTCTCTTTGCTCATAAAATGGAAATATTTATGTCACAAAGTGATGGGGCAGATTGAGTAAATTGTACCGGATATGAGGCACTCAGTGCCAGACATACAGTAAGGGCCCAATTAGCAAAAGTTATGTCCTTATTCTTCCGATAGTTCTCTTTTTCATGTCATTGTCAAAAAGTGTTGATGGGATTGTGAAGGGGAAAGAGTGAATTAATAGTCTCCCAAGCTGAAAGAAACTTCCCCTTGCTAAACTAAAGAGCCCTTATATAGATAAGCTTGTGTTCTTACTAGTAAATTAGTCAGTATTCTATGCTCTTCAATACAGTTGTAACCATACCACTCTTTTTCTGGTGTGTCTAGTAGAAAAAATCTGTACTATTTTATATCTGGTGATTCAAACCATGACCTTTTATAGCCAAGACTTTGGAGATTCCTCTGTTTAATAGGAAATAGCATGTTATTATGGAAGATTTCTAGGTTGGAACCAGAAACACTTAATGTCATCTTCTAAGTTCACCATTCGGTACCTGTAGGACCCAGGCCACAGTTCTTTGCCTCTCTGAACATCATCAGTCTCCTACATGGGATTGCTAAAATGAAATGAAATGGCATACAATATGGATGTAACTGCCAAGGGGTATTAGCAGGGGCTGTCTAATTTCCCTCTAAGAGTATACTTTCCCGTAATTATACTGAGACAGAGTTATCTGCATGGAGTGCTAGGTCAGAATTGTATTGTTCTTTTGCTGTTGATTTGATATTTAAGTGTGACTAGAAAATTCTGTCACTTCTTTGAGCTGCTGTTACTCCATGTTTAAAAAATGAATTATTCTCTGCATAAAGATCTCATTAAATCTAATTTTATTCTCATTTCTCACTATAATGGACTAGGAAGGAAAACAGGTGCTGCTTATTATAAAGTTGTACAGAGATCAGAGTAGATCTTTCTTGCCCAATGTCCAAATGTCAAGCTCTATTAAAACTTCTCTGTAAAAACAGTCCATGCTGGTGCTTAACTTCCATCCATCCATCCACCCACCCAGCAGGAATACCACTTGGGGTCCACTTATAACGACATGCTATACACCATGCTAGAAACGGGAACGAGAGAGGAAAGACAAGCCTTGCTGCGAACAATCAAGGAAACGGGTGATTTGGGCACAGCATTAAAATGTAGATAATACAGTTGGAGATGACTACATGTGAGTAAGGAAGCTGTGGGACCCAGTGGATGAAGGTGGAGGAGCTTGTTTATTGAACTCAGATACAAAATATAAAAAGGAGAGGACAGGAATGTATAAGATGCTAGACCAAGACAGACCACGATAAAAATATGCAAAGCAGGAGTTTTGCAAACTTAAATGCAAGGTAAAAAGGGTACAATTACCTTTTCTGAAGAATATTCCTGTGACCCAGTAATTACTACTTTCTAAAATATTCCAGGAGGAACCAGATCTATAGAGCAAGGGTAAGTATGGGTTTTGTTTTCATCTCTCTAGTTTACTCAACCAGAGAAAACCAAACTAAATTACTTAGAAAAGTAAACTCAAAAATTTTAAGGATTTGGTTATTCTATTGATTAAGGTATAGAGTCAGTTATATATATCTGAGACCAGTAGGCCTGGCCTTCAATATGCATAAAACAATTTTCCAAGAAGTTTCCTTCAATTGTATAGTTTTCTTCAGGTTTAGTCATAAGCCTAGAAATATTGTGTGATCAGTAATTACCTTGCCACTTGTTTTTTTTTTCCCCCCAGTGGGTAAAAACACAAACAATGTTAAATCCCAGACCATTGCAGTTATTCCAGAAAACATAAAAGATAAACCTCAACTTATTTCCTCATATCTACAACTTAGTTTCAGGATCCAGGGAACAAAATGTCCTGATGACAATTTCTGAGAGAGCTCTGTGTGGGCTACACATTAAAATGCTTCATTAAACCATCAAAAAGTAAGTTGACCTTTTAGCAGGAAAGAATGTCTTGTACCAGAGGCAGAGACCTTGCAATCCCAAAGTCAAAATTATTCAAAGAACACATTTCTGATATTCAATAATACAAGTTAATATGAATTTCATTCTAAAGTCACCATGATGATGTGATAAATCCCTCTTGCAAGAGATGTATAACTCTATTCTCAAAGAGCAGTCATATTTTCAACGTATTTGACAACTGTGATAGGAATATGAGGTACACCAACAAGCCAGACAACACTCCTCCTCCTCTCATGGAGCTTACATTTGACTGAGGAGAGAAACTAAGAAGGGTAGTTGCAATAAATAAGTTGATGATGTTTTGCTTTTTAATTAGAAATGGAGCAGGAACAGGGGATTAAGAGTGCCATGGGAGTGGGGTGAAGGCTGCAATTTTCAATAGGTTGATTAGATAGGTTTTTATTTGGAATGTAGTGCTTAAACATGAGGAAAGACAGAGGTGAAGAAATCGATAGGAACAGCATCCTAGGGAGTGGGGCTAGTCCTCAGGCAGGAACAGTGTGGCTGAGACAGAGAGCAAGGTAAGAGTAGCAAATGAGGTTAGGAAGGTAATGTCAGGGTAGGAGCAAGTCATTTGGTACTTGTAGACTGGGAGGTGAAATGAGGAACTAAAGGTAGGTTTTTAGTAAGAAGTTAAGAGATTTGGTGTGTTTTAGTGTATGAATCTGGTTTCTGAGTTAATAATAGAATACATAGGACACATTAGTATCAGACTAATGAAAACGCTGTTGCAGCATCCAGTCATCCAATTGCTGACTCAGCTAGAATGGTGTATGGGTGATTAAGAACATCTGGACTCTCAGGATTGTTTGGAAATATTATCAATATAGTTTGGTGATGGGTTAAATGTGAGACATGAAAGGAAGGTGGATAAAAGAGACATCAAGGATGACTCTACTTTTTTGTCCTGAAGTACTGGAACTATGATGACTTTGAGATGGGAAAGTCTGTGAGTAGAGAAAATATTGGAGAGAAGAAAGGGATACATTAGAGGTTTAATTTGGGATAGGTCAAGCTTGGGATGTCAATTAGATATCCAACTAGAGACGTACAAGAGGCAGTTGGATATGTGAGTCTGGAGTTCAGGAGAGAAGTTTGGCAAATAATTTAAATCTGGATATCTTTGGCAGAAAGATGATACTTATAACCATGAAATTGGAAGAAATTACAAGGAGAAATAAGGTAGAAAGGGGAAAGAACAAACAATATCAGATTTCATGTATATTAGCTTCCTGTTGTGCTATAACAAATCACCAAGAATATAATGGCTTAAAACAACACAAATTTTTTATCTTACAATTATAGAATGAATTACAATTCTTAAATGAATCTCAATGGGCTAAAATCAAGGCATTAGCAAGATCATCGTTAATTCTTCCAGCTTTTGAGGAGAACCAATTTTCTTGTATTTTCCAGCTCTTGGCTACCTCCTTGGCTTGTGCTCCCCCTTCCATCTTCAAAGACAGCAGTGGTCAGTCAAATTTCAATCACCACATTTACACTGACTCTTCTGCTGCTTTCTTTTACATTTAGGGACCTCATGATTAAGACAATTTTTTTTTTAATAATCTAGGATAATCTCCTCATTTCAAAGTCTTTAAGTTAATCACATCAGCAAAAGTTCATTTGCTATGTAAGGTAATACATTCACAAATTCCAGGGATTAGGATATGGGCATCTTCAGGTGATTGAAGCATTATTTTGTTTAGACCATTATGAAAGCCTGTTAATAATGCAATGCCCTAGGTCCTACACAGGATGCACTGATTCAGAACCTCTAGGGAATGGTTTAATCTATAAATCTGTTTTCTACACAAGCATTGGTTATTCTTGCGTGCTCCTATAAATCTGTTTTCTACACAAGCATTGGTTATTCTTGTGTGCTCCATTCTTGTGTGCTTATTGATGGAAGTAGGTGGCAATTAAAAGGAAACAGTGAGCATCAGGTCCCACTCCTCTCCAAAACATGGTCTCTGTGGACCAGGATGAGTTCTAGGATAATCAGCAACTATTTCAAGGCCAAAGTCCCTGTTCATCCATGTTACGTGACATTAGGGGCAGTTCTCAGCAAAGTCCAGGCTACAGTTCAGAACCTTAGTGGTTCTGACCAGGCTGGAAAATGGCAGCATGCTCTCTGAGTTCTTCCCCAGTGAACCCAGAGGCAGACCTAGAAAGCTATTGTTTCAAGGTTAACTCACACAGGAACCAGTTAAGACTGGCTTGAAGAGAAATGATATTTCACTGCAGACACATGCTTTAGGGTCAAAGGCATTAGCACATAAGTATTTCCACAAATATTAAGGAAATTCCCAGATCATATGACATTATTTTAAAAATAAAATAAAATGATTTTTACCCAGAATAGGTGTGAATGATGATTCACTTTAAGGTAGGAAAATGTAAATCTACACGTCTGGATTTTTCTCTCAAATTGACTTGAAGGACTTTTTTGTTTGTTTGAAGACCCCCAACTATGAATTTTTCCTTATAGGAATATAAGCCTTAAACTTTTGTTTCCTAAATTTTTATTATACTTGAACTAAAAGAATGCATTTCTGTATAAAAAGTTAATTTAAAATCAGAGAATTAGAAACAAGGAAGTCTCCTTTCATCTCCATTCCTGAAAGTAACTAATTACTGCCAGTGGTTTGGAGACCATCTTCCTTCCTTGAGGGAATGGTGGCTGCTGTACAGCGTCTACCTGCAGTCGTTTACTCAGGACCACGTACCCACGTCAAACACTTTGGAGACTTGGCACCACACTGGATAAGGGCGAGCACAGGATTAGCATCCAGGAAAGATGGTGCACTAGTGGGGAACTATAAGAGCAAGCCCCAGTGTGATAATTACTGACTTGAGACAAGAGCTCCCAATTTAGTTCAGCAGGAGCCCAACCAGGCAAGAAAAACCAGGTGGTATCACCATCACCTGTGTCTCCTCATAAGGCGGCTACTACCTGAAGCCTAAGGCTGTGATATTCTGAACACCTGCCACCCCTCTCCCAGTGCCAAGGTAAAGACAACTAAACAATTGAACCCTTTCACTAAGCAGTGCTTCAGCACCTGTTTTTTTTGTTTTTCTAATACTAGGAGTATACACCCAGGGTAAGGCTCTGCACTGGCAAAACAGAGAGAACAACCCCCTGGGTCGCAGCCTTGTCTCGTGACAGCCAGCCTTGCCCAGCGCTGGATCCAGGGCTCATCCACAGTCTGCAGCTGAGCCTGGCTTGAGACTATAGAAGATATTTAGGCCCAGGTGTTGGCCCAGGGGAGGGGTCGCGGTCGGTCCCACCACACAACTCGGGAGCCCACAGCACAGCAGGAAGTTTGACTCCTTGGTACTCACTGGAGGGGCCCCTTCAATGCCCTGCTGCCCCTGTTCCTCTCTACCAATTACCTCCTACCCCTACCAGTTTTCTGGCTACTGAAGATGTGCAAAGGCAGAAGTCTGGAAGCTTTTCACTACTACAAGCCATAAAAATTGACAATGAATAGACAGGAGAATAAACCACAAGTTCTCAAGCAAACATGCCCTGAGAGATCTCAACCCAGCAGAGCTGCGGAATAGACCTGAAGCGGATCTCAAGGTAACAGTAATGGCAATGCTTACTGAACTAATAATTATGCTTTTTTAAAAAAAACTAAAAATAAGGCTAGTGTCTTAGCTAGGGCTGCTATAATACTATAGACTGGCTGGCTTAAAATAACAGAAATTTTTTTTTCTCACATTCTTGGATGCTAGGAAGTTCTAGATCAGGGTGCCATGAGTTTTGTTCCTGGTGAGTGGTCTTGCAGACAGACTCTGTCTCACTCTGTCCTATGGGCCCTGTGTCCTAGGGGTGAGGGGAAGAGAAAGAAAATATTCTTTCTCCCCATAGCTTCACAATACCCAGGTGTTACACACACTCTCACCTCCCCTGCAGCACAGAGTTTTGAGTGTTCTGAAAGTACAGAAGGTGCAGGATGGGTGATACCCAGGATCTGAAGGGGAGTTAGTAAAGTGAGAGCCTTCTGTTTGGCTGCAGTGCTTCTCCAAAGAACTTTTCTAGTACTTTCTGCCTAGAAAGTTAATTCAACTTACTGTCTTGTTTACTTGACATGGGCATGTCAACACCCCCACATTATTGCCTTTTCATGCTTTGACCATTCTTGGGTTGAATGTAAACTTTCACCTGAACCTGTTTTGTCATTTCAAAGGTGACTTGTGAGCCTCTCTCACTGTCATGCTCTTTCAAAAGCAAGGGCTGGTTGTTTGTTTGTTTGTTTTTAGAAAAAGCTTCTCTGATGCCTTCTTGCTTTCTTTGTCCTGAAGTGCCAGACAGCACTCAGGTTCTGCATGGGTTTTGTTTTTTACAAAATTCAAGAATAGAGTATGGTGGATGTTATAAATTGTGTGTGCTCTTTTGCTTACTCCATGGATGAACTTAATGCATTATTCATTAACTGGTTCATTAGCATGACATATTTATTAAGTGTCTGCTCTGTGCAAGACAGTATGCTAAGCTGTGGTGATGAAGCCATGAACAAAGCTATACCTTGCATCACTGCCTGTTTTAGAGAAGAGGGACATGGTACAGTCATAGCAAACCACAGAAGTACGGTTTGAGTTTCTCGTCCTCTTCTTAAAAGAATACAAATCCTATCACTGGGTCTCCCCCATCATGATTTTAATCTAACCTAAGTACTTCTCAAAAGCGCCATCTCCAAATACCATCGTCTTGGGAGTCAAGGTTTCAACATGTGAATTTGGAGGTAGGGACACAAAGATTCAGTATACAGCAGCTCAATTGCCAGCTGCAAACACTGAAGAAGCTTTTTAATTTATCCCCAACTGACCAAGATAATTTAAATCCCTTAACTTCACTCTGCATTTGTTTTAACACTGTATTAAGTTAGAGCACATTGGAAAATGTAATTTAACAACAAATGTCTGATTCTTTATTCAACTTTCAACTTTCCAAATGAAATAAATGATCTATTTTCATGCATCACTAGACCATCTGGCTCCATGTGAGAACCCAACACAGAATCAACGTTGTCATCCATATTTATTCATTATCCTTAACTAATTTTCTTATAAATAATAAGAATCTAAGACCTTTAGCAATCTTCACTAATACTTGAAAGTTTTATCTCCTTAACTATGTAATAGAATAGGACAAAAGAGCTCAGCAAAGTATGTAGCTAAGAAAATTTGGTTGCAGTCAGCTCTATTGTGCCATTCCCATTTTACAATTGGGGAGGGGGGCACAGGCAGAGTATGGATTTTAAAGGACTTTATGAAATTATAGCTCTGCATTCTAGAGATCTGAATTTGTTGCTTGGGCAATTAAGTTCAGATTTTAAAGCCATTCCTGAAATTTATTGTCCTAGATTATTTCCCTTCCCATTTTAGTACCCAGTATCAGCCTCAACATTTGCATATACTAGGATTGTTGAGCTCATATGTAAGCAAATAATCTGCTGATAGGGATGAGAAGGTAGCCAAATCCAAAACAACAAATAATTTAAACAATATAATTTTATTTGAATTAAAATATATGTGTGTAGAAAAATACAAAAGCCATTATATTGCCAAAGCATTATGTACTTCAACTTTTTTGCAAAAGACCACGGTGGAAAATTACTTGGCAGTTATCTTAATTTAATGAATATGAGCCAGGCAATATTCCAAACTACCTCCTACTCAATTTTTACCTTAAATATCCCTTTTCCTAGTGCCCTGAGCTGATTTAGTTCTCCTTTCTGACACACCCCAGCACCTTCCATTTCTTCATATAATTATTTATAATGATGTGCTTTGTGATTATACTGCAAATGCCAAGAGGAGCATGACCTCTGTTGTTTTCTCAGCAGATAAATGGTTTCCGATAAATATTTGTTAAATAAAAGAATAGAAAGGACATGGCATGACATCTTAGAGAACCAATATTACTTAGAGATTTGGGGTATTTTTAAGTTAAAACACGCATAGCTGTGTTATGAAATGAAATGCAAAATTCATGTAGATTTTCAAGATAGAATTGAAACTTCTCCCGGTGAATGCTTATTTTTCTCTATCACTCATGCTATATTAGAGAGAACATCAGTGATGCACTGAAATAGTTTGAGTGTAAAGCTCCAAAGATCAGGTAATTGAAGTTTCATTATGAAAGGAGAAGTGACTTCTTCCCTTCCATGGAGTAAAGAAGAGTCAGAGTAATGAAGTACAAAGTGTGCCTTAGGCAAGTTATTTTAATGCCTCAGATTTTCCAATTGTAAAATGAAACATTAAATTGGATGTTCTCCAGTGGCTCCTGAATTTCTAAAATTCCATTGTACACAAACCGTTGGGGTTTTTGGTCTATCATCATTTTTTAAAAATTATGTTTAATGAGGTAGCTTTGATTTACAACACAATCTATGTTTTAGGGGTGTAGGGTCACACTTTTACAACTGTATGCTGTCATACCCACCACACCACCAAAGCCCCAATAATCTGTCACCACAGTCCATTAAGCCCTCTTCCCCCTTGACTCCTATCTCCCTCACCACCATAGTTACTATAACCACAAGAAGGAAAAAGGAAACATACTTCTTTTTCCCTTCTTCAGCTGTTGCCTTTGCTTTTTGAATGACACCTATAAGTGATAATTATTTCTTTCCCTTTTTATGTCTAAATGAAAGGTAGAATCAATAGTCAAGCATGGGAGTACATTTTATGGATCAGTCTCTCAGATATTATTAGATGAGATGTTATATATTTTGTCATCACAACCAGATGTAATGGGAAATATTGATTTCACATGCTACAGTTAAAGGGGGAAACTTTATTTTATATCCTTTTTCCTATCTCATCATTTCACTTCTTTTTCTTTCTTTGGATTTGACATTTTATCTTTATATCAAAAAGTTTTGCAAGACTCTATATGGAGTAAGTGTAACGAATACAATCCCTTGGAGGAGGTCAGATAAAGCAGTTACTTTTCCTCTGTTCCAAGCAAAAATAGTCTGCATACAAATAAAAGAGAATAAGTCAATGTTGGTATGATGTCAGCACTTAAAAAAAAAAAAAACGGTTGATACTGCAAGCAAAGGCAATCAATGAAAAACAATGGTTATATTTTCCAAGCCTATGCTTATTGCTTAGTGATTGCTTGATTCATAACACTCTATTAAAAGAAATACTAGTTTTGTTCTACTGTCTCATAAACAGGTAGATTTAATATGCACCTGCTATAAATGTGATCTTAAGATATCAGTGCTGTTTGTGTTGTGTTCTTTATTAATAATAAAAATGCCTGCCAATAGCTTCTTTGGTATAGCCTGTAACAACCTATAGACTGGAAAAATAAGAAATTTAAATCAGGAATCCTAAATTAAAAAAATCAGACAAATTGATGTGTTTGTAAGTCTATTGGAAATAGGTACTCTAGCATACTTGTGGGAATGTAGCATGGTACAGTCACTTGGAGAGCAATTTGGCAATTATCTAGTAAAGGTGAAAATACAAATGCGTACAACCCAGTAATTTCACTCCTTGGTATATACCCTAGAAAAATATGTGTACTTGTACACAAGAAGTCATGTTTGTAACAAAAAGTAGGGATGAGGGAGCACTAAATGTCTTGATAAAGAAGTGGCTAAACTCTGTTTAAAATGGAATACTATACAGTGGTACACGTAACTAGATCTATATGGATAGATTTAGTTGATTAGATATCATGTTTGGTAAAACAATGCAAATAACAATGCATAAAGTAAATATTTTATAAAATTAAAAATCATTAACAGTAATAGAATATTTTGTTTCTAGCTACCTGGTAAAACATATAAACATGAATTAGAAGGATACCAACAAAGTTCCAAGAGAAGCTAAGCTTTCTTTGAGGGGAAAAAGGAGGGATATGGAACTAGAAGGGATATATGATACTTCTGTTTTCTTTGTAGTTTTTTTTCTTTATTAAAAACAATTTTAGAAGTCCATATGACTAAATATTAATATTGATTAATTCTGGGGTGAGAATTAACAATGATATTTTTATACTATGTAGTTTTTATTATTAATTGCTTTTCCAGTGGACAAAACAAAACTTAAGTCACTTTTGGTCACTCAGTACAACTGGAAAACTGTAGTACTTGAATTTAAGGAACCATGACTATATTTAAATTATTTAATACCCTGTATTTTATTCATTTAATGTGTTTATACTGGATAAGTCAGCCTGGAGCTTTGGAAGAATTTCCATGGAATTTCAGTTTAATTAGGTCTGAATTATGTGCGTGGTAAATGTAGGCAAACTGAAGTTTTAAACATTTGTTTATGCAAGGTATACAAACCAGAAAGCATTTTCTTTGATTTGTCCATGTCCATGCTGTGCCAATGTGAATATTAGCACCATTTTACAGGAGGATTTAGCCCCACTGAGAGATACAGGGCTAATGTTGCTATGAAAATATCATGTGAATCCCATTTTGGAGTAATTTATATAATCACACAACATGCAGAAATGAGATAATTTTAATCCAGAGAGTCTTAGTTAAGTATGCAACATGAAAATCACTCTCCCTGCTATGGAATTTTAACTCAGTCTCTCAAATTTCCTGTATGTGCCCATCATCTTGTCTGAGTCCCCACAGCTGTGCAGTTCAAGGACTTGGAAGTAGACCTGGGAATAGAGGGAGGAAAGATCTTTGACCTAAAAGTTGGTTCAATTTCTGGCTCTGTCATTTACTAATTGTGGGAGTTTAAACAGACAACTGAAGTTTAGCTATAAGTCAGTGATAAGAAAATGATACTTCATGAACTGGGTGAGGTTTAAATGAAGTTTGTCCTAATAGTTCAGCACTGGCTCAGTCATGGGTGTTGCCATTGTATTTATTGCTATCATTGCTGTAACACCATAATCTACAGAATCTAAATCCCTGCTACCTTTTACCAGATGTGAAGCCATTTCTACCAAGAATAGAATTCAACAAGCTTGTGATTTTTTTCTTTTATTTTTCTTACTTTTTAAGATTTGTTTAGTTTGTGTAATTTTACATTTTTACTCTTTGAATATTTTGATTTTTGGAGAAGGGGAAGATGTTGGGTTGTGAGAAAGCAAAAAATAATAATAATAACCATTGCTGTTTGATTTCTCTTTCATGTCTCTCCAATCATTCATAGTTTTATTCTCCTGATTCTCAGGTTTTCCTTAAATAAATTTATCCCATGCTTCAATACATAGCACCAGTTTTTTCATTCATACTCAAGGTTGAAAAAGCATCTGATAAATTAGTTCCTCTTTAGATTTTTGCTGATTATGGATTATTCCCATTATCTTTCCCAGAATAAGGAAATATCTTAGTATTTTTAAAGTGAAAGTTTAAAAATAATTTTAATAATGAAAGTTGTCTTAATGAATTAGTGAATCTTGGAATTTCAGGATTGAGACAGGAAGGCAAGCATACCTAGTTTTATAGCTCTTCACTTGATTGTACTCTGCAGATATTATATTTTTTACAAATTGAGGGTCTGTAGCAATTTTTATCAAGTAACTCTATTGGTATCATTTTTTCCAGTAGCATGTGCTCACCTCATATCTCTGCGTCACATTTTGGCAATTCTTGCATATTTTCAGCATTTTCATTGAACCTGCAAAATCTCCAAGGTGTGCCTTTAATTACTTTTCTGCCAAAAGCCTTAGTGACCCACCCTTCGAATGATGCCAAGTGTGTGCTGAACTCTTCTGTTCTAAGTTTGGCATTATTCTCCCTAGCCCAGAACGACATGTCAGTCCTTCTCAAGCCCATAGCAGACCTGACTAATTGCTCAAGGCACTCTTTCTGGCAGGACCTGGTTGTGACCAGCAGTCCTTCCTGACTGTACTCCAGGTAACAAGTTGAAATTTAGCTAATAAAGAAATTGAAACTTATTTGCCCTCATTGGCCTAATGTGAATTTGTTGCTCTTCCAGTTAAAGAAAAGGGAAATATAAAGTGGCTCATTCATTGAAGAATGAGGGGAAAACATAGAAAGGAAAATAGTTATATGCTTTAGCTTTATCTAGTACTCCTGAACACTCAGGATTGTAGAGGATCTTAAATGTTACAGGATATAATATTGTTATACAGGAATAATAAATACTCTTTTTAAATGTTGGAATGGGTATTGGATGCTTAGGGTAGTGAGAAGGAGGACTGTTTATGTTCAAATGTAAAAAATTAGAAGACCATGTGCTCTTCCCGATGAGGTCCCATTATGTTTTAGATTCATTTGAAGCTCGAAATAGAAAACTACTCTTAACATGAGTCATGTTGCAATTATTTCTAGTCAAGCAAGAAACATTTTCATGCTATCTTCTCAGACAGAAAGTGTGATATAGGTTTAGAGCCCAGCAGGACAGATTTAGATATGATGTAGAACAAACAAGGAACCTAGATGATCTTGAAGTTTTGAGTCTTGGTAGCTGGAAAATAGATCCTAGCAGACACAGGAAAGTCAGGTGAAGAGAATAGCTGTTCTAAAGAACAGAGAAAGAGTTCAGATTTAGATCTGCTGATTTTGAAAGACTTCAAAATGGAGAACTCCTTGCAGTATTTGGCATTTACGAGCTTTGGAAAATCTGAGGAGAAGACATTGAAATCATTGTCCTTGAGGGGATGGTGAGAAATAATGTTGCCTCATTTCAAGTTTATTTATTATGTAACAGAAATTTTTGAAAGGTGCCAGAAATTGATAAAGGGGAGTGTTTTGGTTCAGCATTGAGTTGCTGGCATTCTGAAGAAATATGAGATGGCAGGAAGAGAATCTCTATGGGAGATGGGAGGTGATTTGCAAGTGGGAATCTGATTGTAAGGTGGGACGATAAGTTTGTGTATATTGTGTATAGAAATTTACAATAGGTTGAAAGAATAGATATTTGCTTCTAGAATGAGAGAGGGAACTGGTGAAGTGATGAAAGGGCTCCTATAGAGCTGCCACTATCTTACTGTTTCTAGGTTAGAAAGGAGATCTTTGTAGTTGATACTATTTTGGCTCCAGTAGAACTATGGGCAGGTTCTGTGTGAAAAATTAACAAACTGCTGAAATCAATGGTCAGAGTATAATTTGATATCTGATAAAGGCAGTTCTACGAGTTCAAAATTTGCTTGGAATTTCAGTTGAGAAACAAGGACGTGTTATTTTAAAGTAGAGGTGACATACCTTAGCCAGTATTCCAATATTTACCAACAACACTTAGTAAAAATGGCAAAGAAAACATCAGTTTATCTGTGATATTCATTCGAAGCCTGGCAAGAATTGTTCCGATTAAATCAGGCAATCCAGGACAGTGCACGTCCTAGATTTCCTAGATCCTCTCAGTCCTCACAGGCTACTTGGGAATAGGATGGTGAGGAGGTGCTCATTCAGCAGTGACTCAGACACAGCACTGTGTATATTAAGTAACCTTTCCCCTTTAACCCTTTAGATTCCAGTTATAATTACACCAGTCACAATAGAGATTCCAATCAACTTAACGGATGATAAAATTTATTTCATCTTGTAAACAAATCAAAGCTTGTCCCTGCATCATGCTCACACATAAACTCTAACAAAAGTTTTATGAAACAGTTTTTAACTTCCCGTGTGCTGCATTTTCATATTTCTTGTCTTATTTCTTTTTTTTAAACTTTATCATGACTCTCTATGTTGATTTCGTGACCTAAAAATAAGTCATGACTCAAGTTTCTAAAATGTTAACGACACAGTGAGACTTCTATTTACTATCTTTTTTTCAATCTCCTTTTTTGATTAATGTCTTATAAACTGAGTACTAATAGTCCACTCTGTTTCTTAGTCTCTGCACATGAGAAACTGTATCATCCCCATAGCTATAATGCTTTGTTATGTGAAGTGGATTAAACTTGACAATAGTGGTCCTACATTTATTTGCACTTTTCTTTATATTTAAAGTAATATCCTTAGCACAATGGAGTTAGGGCAACAGGCTGGACCAAAGAAACTTGTTGATTTACAGGTGATTCAGTGATTTCTGGAGAAGTTATATTGTAAAAAGCTCTCTGGGGCTTCCCTTGTGGCCTAGGGGGTTAGTCGCAGTACTATCACCATTTCCAATTGAGTTTGATGCCTGGCCATGTAGCTAAGCCACATATGGTGCAGCAGACCTCTCCTGTCTCACCCATTTCTTATCACCCACTTCTTCCCTCAGCAGTGTATTTCAGTAAATCCACCTGTTCTGCTCCCCACTGTCTCTGGTGAATCCTCTCACCCCCACACCTCTGGGTGTAGATCCCAATTCTTCTACGGCAATATGGATGGATAGATGGATGGATAGATGGATGGATAGATGGATGGATAGATGGATGGATAGATGGATGGATAGATGGATGGATAGATGGATGGATTGATGGATGGATTGATGGATGGATTGATGGATGGATTGATGGATGGATTGATGGATGGATTGATGGATGGACAGACATATTAATAAATAAATGAAAGTTCTCAGATGCCCTACTCTCATCCCCTGCCCAGATTTCATTTCTATGACCCAGACCTGGTAAATGAACACAATCTGTTTGTCTAGTGATTGGTTCAGAAAGAGCTGCTTACCCCAGTCAAGTCAGTTAGACACAGTTTGGGAGCCTTTATCAGAGTATGATACACTGAGAATTGTACCTCCCAGTGAGTCACTTGATCTTGAGGGTGGAACAACTGAAACTATATAAACCGTTTTTCACTGTCAATACTGTTTTCAATAAATTACATTAAATAATCAACACTGTGTTATTAAGTGTGCTTAGTGGATCTTGTACAACTATAGGCTCATGTAAGTGTTGTGAGCACATTTGAGATAGACGAAGCTGAGCCATGATGTTCATTAGGTTAAGTGTATTAAAAGCATTTTCGACTTAATATTTTAAATTAATTTTATTGTGGTAACATTGGTTTACAGCACTGTGTAGGTTTTAGCGCCACAGGTTCACACCTCTTCAAATGTATGTGGCCACACTATAGCTGCCATCAAAGCACCAATAATCCTCCACCGCAGTCCATTGAGCCCCCTCCCCTTTACTCCATGCTCCCACCCTTTCCTTTTGCTAGCCTCCATTCTGCATTCAGATGTGAAAGGTTGTTTTTGTTTTTGTGTATTCCTTTGCTTTGTTTCCTTATATCTCACATAAAAGTGAAATAATCCAGTATTTGTCTTTCTCCTTCTGACTTGTTTTGCTTTGCATAATCCCCTTAATTTCCATCCATGCTGTTGCATATGGCAATATTTCATCACTTTTTTGTAGCTTCATAGTATTTAGTTGTGTGTATATACCCTGCCTTCTTTATCCAATCATCCATCATTAAGCCCTTAGGTTGTTTCCACATCTTGGCTATTGTAAATAGTGCTGCAATAAATATAAGTGTATATGTCTTTTTGAATTTGTGTTTTTATATTTTTCAGTCACCTAGTTATGGAATTACCGGATCAAATATTATATCTATTTTTAATATTTTGAGTAACTGCCATACTGTTTTCCATTAGGACCAGACCATTCTATATTCCCACCAACAGTGTATGAGCATTCCTTCTTCTCTACACTTTCACCAACACTTGCTGTTTCTGGGCTTTTGCTCTGACCCATTCTCCAAGGTGTGAAGTTTTGATTTGCATTTGCATTGTAGTTTTGATTTGCATTTCCCTGGTGATAAGTGGTGATGAGCATTTTTTCATAGGCCTCTTGGCCAACTGTATGTCTTCTTTGGAAAAGAGTCTACTTAGCTCTTCTGCCTATTTTTTTTTCCATTTTTTTTTTTATTGTTATTTGTGTCTTTTACATTTTGTATTCCCCTTGGGCAGCCCACCACCAATTCACCCGTGATCCATCTCCATGGTCCCCTGTACTCTCCTCTCTTCCATT
>PVIJ01014284.1:0-41467 GCA_004024925.1 Scalopus aquaticus | reverse complement strand
GCTTATTTCACTGAGTATGATCCCCTCTAATTCCATCCATGTCGCTGCAAATTGCATGTGTTTATCTTCTTTCCATGCTGAATAGTATTCCTTTGTGTATATGTACCACATCCGGCCCCCTTATCCTGGGATCAGAGTATTCCTCTTTATTCCTCTGTGGGCAAAAGTTAGCATTTTCCATTTCTCATTCTCTTTGTGACTTTCAAGAAATTCCCAAGAACATAAGAGAATACTCTGACTTTCAACCACCATCTTTAGACTAGTTTAATTTTGGGACTGTACAGGTGATGTACATTATGACAACATATTGTAATATGTTGATGTTAGCTTTGATGACGAAGACTATTTCAAGAGCAGTTTAATGACCAATATTTTGATCTGAGAAAAAAGAGGATACCCAAACCACCATTTCTGGATGAATATTCCAAACCAACTGCTGAACAATTTCAAAATTAGATCTGAAATGTTCCCAAAGAAGCTTTTCTTATGTCCTTAGCCATACTTCAAATGTTTATTCCTCTTGTGATGTTTAAGAGCATTATATAAAATGAAAATTGCACAAGTAATATTTGGAAGATATTCCATGCTATTAACGTAGATTGAGGGTCAATTGAATGTGACTGGGTCCTGGTTTGCCTTACTTAATCAACCTATTCAGAACTAAAAATTTTATACCATAAATGTTAATTTATGCTATGAATCATTGATTAAGTGAGAAATTTGAGGTATTTTTTATAAAAGGTTGGGCATTAGATTTTCATAAAGAACTACCTCCTTGATCAAACTATTGTTATTAGAGAGAAAATAAAATTGGACCTGAGTCATTTTGAATCTAGGAAGGTAACTCTGTATAAACACAGCAGTTTCTTTATGATATTGTTCTATTAAAATATCACCTTTTGCTCCGGAAAAAGAATTTTTTCAAAGAATTTTTATTTTAGAATATGTTGATTCTTCCCTAGAATTTTCCAGTGCAAGTTTTTAAGCATTTCTGTTTCTCACTATTCAAAGGGGAAAAAAAATCTATTGCTTCTTGAACATGAAAATAAAGGGTATCACATTATATTTTATTACAATAATTTTCTGTAATTTACATCTTTGTTTGTTTCACTTGAAGATACTTCTGCTTTCTGAACATCAATGAACATCAGTGCAAAACAAACAAAACAATTTCATAGCCAAATCTTAATGTGATGATTTAAAAATAAGCACATAAATTCTTTGATTCTCTTCCTTTGAAGAATGGAGTATAATCTTCTCTCTCGAGAGTGGACTGCCCTTAATCACTTGCTTCTAGTGAATACAATATGGTGGAAGTGATGATGTTTGACTTCCAAGACTCTGTAAAAAATCACTGTGGATTTTTTTTTAAGTGGTCTTGGATACTTACTCTAAGGGGAAGCTGGCTCCCATGTTGTGAAGACACTTACACGTCTCAGAGAGCCATACAGTCCCACAAAACATTTACAGCGGAGGTACTAGTGTCTCTTAACAGTGGCAAGGAGCAGAGACCATCTTTCAACAGCCAGGAGAGTGTGCTATCTTGCATACAAATTCTTCAGTCCCTATTTAATCTTGAGTTAACTGCTGCTCAACTGATGTCTTGACTCATGAGAGACCGTCAGCGGAATCATCTGGTTAAGCCATGTCTGAATTCAGGATTCAAAGAAACTGAGATAATACATGCCTGTTGTTTTAAGCTGACAAGTTTTGGGAAAATTTGCTACACAGTCAGAGATAGCTAGAACACTCAGCATCACCAGTTTCATGCTGTCTAAGGACACAGACCTTGAACCCATAATCCAGTGTTAAGCAGCTAGTTCAATACCCGTCTCTGGTTTGCTTGCATTTCAATCTTCTGGTTCTATTTTCAAAGATCTTGCTACAACTTAACAGTTGAAACCAATACTAAAAATCATGAACTCTTCAACATTTTCTGGACTCAATGGAAGAAAATAGCTAAATACTTTTGTCAGTCGAAGTGAGTCTCTTAAGCAAATATGGAATACTAATAACCTAAATGGCTTTGCCAAGGTTTTCCAGAAAAGGGGAGATTGGAATGGAAACGTCTCAGTTCTTTCCTAAAAATCTTACTTATAATTGAAAACCACCACTGATCATAAATACAGTGAATCCTGTTGACTTAGTTCATGCAGACTCTAACAGGCGAGGGACTAGGAGACAGTGGTAAGTAGAAAGAGTAGACCAAGGCATGGAAAATGAAAAATAAATGACAATGTATGGCCCAGTGCATTAGTGATTGCCTTGTCTAGCATTAGGAGCTGAGGCAGGTGGTCATACCCAGAGCTTCACGGGATTTATAGACCATCAGAAAATATAAACCTATTTTCCGCCAGAGGAGGCTGTTTGTGGGTGATGAATGTTCAGTGATAAAACAATTTGCTTCACCTCGTCTCCACCGTGAGGCTGACTGATTACCTCCAGAAACCTCATTAGTAATAGAAAAGTTCTCCTCCCTCCAGACAACTTCTTTCTCTGAAATAGGCCATTTTTAATTTTACTTCAACAGTACTAGAAGGGAGGCCTGGTCCTAAAAGATCTCTACAAGTAGTAGTGAGTGAAATTGGTTTATTTCAATGGAAGATCAGAATATACCACTTAAGAACAGCTTATGTCTCCAGAAAATATTTCTTTCCACAACACCTCATAAAATTGCTGAGGATAAATTTATGCAATTAATTTGTGGAACAAGTTGTCTTTGGTGAGAGCAAATCATGCAAAGCTTTGTTTTCTTGTACTACTATCTCTCAAGAGCACTCTGTTGAACCTCTTTCCTATCTTTTGGTCACACTTTAAACTGACTCCATAACTTTCCCAGTCACTTGCAAGGTTTTCTTTTCATATATTCATATTTCAGTATTTTCCTGTTGATCAGAATTTTATTGTTATAGTAGGTTCATTTCTCAGTCATTAAACATTTTTATTTTTTAAATGCATTTTTAAAAAAAGATTGATTTATTTATGCATATAAGAGCTGGGGTACAGGCCAAAGGTGTGGGGGGCAGGTGAGAGGATTTACCAGAGACAGAGTGGGGAGCAGAAAAGGCAGATTGACTGAAATTCACTGCTGAGGGGAGCAGTGGGCGAGACAGGAGAGGTCTGCTGCGCCTGTGGGAAGCTCTCTGGCTAGGGATCGAACTCGTGCTGCAGTGGCTGATAGCTTCATAGGCTGAGACTTAACCCCTTGTGCCACCAGGTAGGCCCCCAGCTTTTAAACATTTTTAATTGTGGTAAAATAAATATAAAATTTACCATCTTCACCATTTCTGAGTGTACAGTTCAGTGACATTATTTACTGGTGTGCAACCATCTACCATTCATCTTCAGGGTTCTTCTCATCTTGCAAAACTGAGACACTCTACCCATTAAACAATAGCCCCCCCACACATTCCTCCTCTCTAGCCCTGGCCACAATCATTCTACTTTACATGTCTGTTAATTTGTTTATTCTATATAAATGGAATCATTACAACATTTGTCTTTTTGTGATTGATTTATTTCACTGATCATGATGTTCTCAAGATTCATCCAGAATCCTCCCTATTTAAAGTTGAATAAATTCCATTGTATGCATGGGCCACATTTACTTCATTCATTAATCCATCCATGAACATTTGAGTTCCTCCCACCTTTTGGCGATTATGTATGAGACTGTTAGGAACAAGGGTGTACAAATGTCTCTGAATACCATGCCTTCATTTCTTTTTGGAATATATACTTTAGTGAAATTGCTGGATCATATGATGATTCTATTTTTAGTTTTTTAAGGCACTGACATACTGTTTTTCAAGCTGGCAGCACCATTTTCCATTCCCACCAACAGTACAAAAGGGTTCCAATTTCTCCATATCTTTGCCAATATTTGTTTCTTTTTTTTTTCTATTTAGCCATCCTGAAAGGTATGAAGTGGTATCTACTTGTGATTCAGTTTTATTTTAACATATTAAAATATTGATCACAATCAATCTAATGTCACTCATTCAATGCAAACATTACTTTCTCCCCCTAACCCATCTAGGTCTTGGCACATACTTAGAAATTGATTACAGGGAAGATGGAAGTAAGGGCATATTTGGTTCCTTTGCTTCCCTCCACTTTCTCCCTTACTCTTAAGCTGCTCTTTCTGGCTTCTCCAGGACTGAATATAGAGAAGGGAAGATAACTGCAGAAGGGGAGAGTCTCACATAAGCAGAGATGCTCCTGATGGCTGAGCGACAGTGACGACTGCAGAGGAGCAAGGCAGCCTCCGCCGAAGATGGGGAATGAGTCAGTGTTTTGCCAGTGCTAGAATGGGCATGGAGAGTGACCAGGTTTGAGGCAGCCTGAAGGGGCCCACCTCTAATAGGAGTAAATGAGCCTCACTCACATGAAATCTGGGCTTAACCAGCTATCTCTTTGCTGGGTTCCAGTGTGGATCAGTCTGAATATGCCCATTAAGAGACATTTCTCTTAATGTTGCAATAGCCTTGTATGTCTTGTGGTTGTGAGACTTTGTTGGTTTTCAAAGCTAGATGTTTGGGGGCTCATCTCTCAGGTGTAGGTCTTAAAAGTTGGGGTGCCCAGTATGGAGCTAAAACTCTTTGCTCCTCAGGGAAAATCTCTGTATTCCTCCGATTGTGGATTGCTGCTCACGCGTGGGGTTTATGACAAGACTGGGTCTGTTTCTCCAACCTTCTATGTGTCCCCCTACCAAGAGGAAAGCATACATATGTAGTTGCAGATTCAGTGTGTATGTTGGAAGAGATGGGTGAAGGGTCTTCCTACATCTGCCATTTTGAAGTGAAGCTCCTGAAGGGCTCTCCTTTGAAGCTTTACCTGACAGGGGTAGGTAACTCTAAGGAAGGGAGGCCTGCGGGATTTTCTTTATAAGCAGGTGCTAAGGGATGGATTTCAAGAGCCTAAAGAGAAGGGTGGTGCCAGGTACTAGTCAACAGCAAGTCCTCCATGAAGGGCCTCAAAAGTACTCCATAAGAGCAAGTGTCAGCATTGGGCATAAGCCACCCTATCTTCATGCCCTCCAAGAGGAAATCACACCAGATCACATCCCTGAGAGGCAGGTGTGGTACAACCGTCCCAGGCTGGGCAGGTTCATGGTTGATTTGGGAAAATGGAAAAAGAATCTTGGAGCCTTAGGTGTATCTGACATGCCTTTAATGCTGAAGGAGGAGGCTCAATACACAGGGAGACCAGCAGGCAGGTACCAACTGAGCCTCTGGGCCTCCCACCTCAAGCTTCTCCAGCTTCTCACCTTTGGTGTCCATAATTATAAGTGCGTGTGCCCCGTGCTTGAGCTCATAAGCATTATTTTACAATAACATGGTAACACGTGTGGGCAGTGAAACCTGGGAGGAAAACAAAGCTTCAGGTGGTGGCCACAGAGGCTGGCAGCGGGAGGCGAAAATGAGCCTGAATTACCCCTTGTTCTCAACATCAGGGAAGCCCTTATCTGCCCCTTCCCTGTCCTCTCTCTCCAACTTCCTCCAACCATAGTTCAAAAGAAATGGTAAATGGGGCCTCCCTGGTGGTGCAGCGGTTGAGCACTGCGCTGTGGAGCTGTCGGCAGCGGCGACGGGAGTTCGACGCCCGGCCGGGGAGAATCCCACATGGCCCGGCAGACCTCTCCTGTCTTGCCCAATGCCCCCTCAGCAGTGTGTTTCTGATCTGACTGTTCTGCTCCCCGCTCTGGCTCTGGTGAACCCTCTCGCCGCCCCATGACTCTGGCCTGTACCCCAGCTTGTATGCATACATAAATAAATCTTAAAAAAAAAAAAAAAGAAATGGTAAATGAAGCAGCAGCAGAAAGTGAGCACGAGTGCAGAGAGGATCACGCCCCATCCTTCCATTGCCCCGTGCAGCTTTCTTCAATCTGAGTTAAGCCTGAGCCTTCAGCAGGAGATGAAGCTTCAAGTTGTTGGAAAGATTGAAGCTTCACGTAAGACTGGACTTTTTAATATGGCAAGGGGAGGGGGATACCTGTTCATATCTCAGAATGACATAAAAACACTAGTTGACTGATCTATTGTCTAGGAGTATAATGGAATAGCACACGTGAAGTCATGGGCAGGAGAAAAATAAAGGAGTTTCATCTGCTTGCACTATTCTGAATCCTCCTTCTTATTTACAAAAAAAAATCCCCAAAATAAAAAAAATCAAATAGGACGATATCTGGCATATAGTAAATGCTCAATAAATGCCATGTGTTGGCACAGTCATCCTCAATATGGTTATAACCACACCTAATTCTTAGCTCCAGATCCTGGGGTGAACAATTAGTCATGGAAATGTCAAGCTGAGTGGGGCCGTTTCAGAGGTGCAGGGTTGTTTGCATAGCTGTTGGAGTCACTCTGGCAGAATGCTGATGAGTATCTGGTAATTCTCATTTTCTGTTTAATAAAAGATACCTCATTAAGAATTAATGTGGTTTCAGCACTAATTTCCTCTTGGCTACACTGAAATAATGAGGTGGTTCAGGTGTATTACTAAATCAAACTCTAGAGGTGTGTGGGAGGCTGAGCGGTGTCTGCTGAAGTGTTGGCTGTCTCTCCAGGCTTTGCGTGTGATTGTGATGTAGATATGAAGGAGGACAGAATCAGAATGGACTTCATGACACTCCAGCGACCCTCGTGAAGCTGTAACATTCAGAGCAGAGAGGTTTACTGCTGCCGTTATGGAGCACACTTGCTCCAGCCTGGACACGACCTCTATAAGGAATTTCAACCAAATATGAAACTGGAAAGTAGATTAAATGCTTGTTAACCAACCTTCCTGTAATTCACTTATCACTGGTGATTATCTGTGTGTTGTTGCTGTGAATAAGCTTTTCCCTGTAGTCTTTTATTATGCATTTTTATTATGAATTCATTGTGTAAATCAACCTGTTGCCTATAAACATAAATTTATATTAGCTCTAGATCAACATTAAAATTTTTTATTGAAGTATAATTGACATATATTAGCTTCAGGTGCATATAAATTTTTAATTTTAGGGCAGTTTTAGATTTATAGAACGTTTGGACAGATAGAACAGTACACTTTCTTCTATCATTACTTCCTATATTGATAAGTACCTTTGTTACAATACAAAACCGATATTGATAGATTTTTAATAACTAAACTCTATGCTTTATTCAGATTTTCTCATTTTATTCCCTAATGTCCTTTTTTCTATTCCAGGATCACATCCAGGAAACTACATTACATTTACTGGTCATGTAACCTCAGGCTCCCACTGGTTGGGTCAGTTTCTCCCACTTCCCTAGATTTTATGACCTTGGTAAATTTGAGGATTAAAATTCTGATGAGGCGTATTGTACATGCCCCTCCATTGGGACTAATCTGATGCTTTTCTCATGATTAGACTGGGGTTATGGGGTCAGGGGAAGAAAACCACAGAAGCCAAGTGCTTCTCATATCAAGGGTGCATTCTTCCAACATGCCACAACTACTGCTATTGACCTTGGTCTCCTGGCTGAGCTAGTGTTTCTAAGGTTCCTTTGTGGTCTCCTCCCCATTTTGCCTACTGTACTCTGTGGAAGGAAGTCACTTTTAGTTGTGGGAGTTATATTCCACCTCCTTGGTATCTCTGTAAATTATTTGGAATGCTTCTGCCTTCCTTATTCCATCCTTCCTTTCTTCATTCCTATTCACTCATTCACTCAATCACTGATTTATAATGATATTTGATGTGTTGGTTTTTAAGCCAGTACTATATTATATATTTCTTGCTCAAATATTCCCAACTTTGAGAATTGCTAAAAGAGCATTTAGTTGGCCCCTCTGCCCTGTTGATGCACCTCTATCATGGGGAAGTTTATTTCTTTCTTCTTATTTATAGCACTTTCTTACTTACTGACATTACCCAGTGCTCCACGCTCATCTTGTTTATTTCCCACCCAGTTCTGGAGCCAGTCATTTCTCTGAGGAGCCCCTGATGCCCCTTACTTATTGGGAACAAAGAACTGGACATTAGCTATGGTTGTTGCTACTGGCTTGGCTTCTAGGACCCCTCACCTAAGAGAGCAAGGAGATAATCTCGTGAACTTGAATACATAAATGAATATCTATAGAGGTATGTGTTCTAATAGATGTATACATTTATAAATATTTCTGTATGTGTCAATTTTAAACTAAACATGAGTTCCGACTCACTCATGTCTTCAACTCTAATCCATTACCACGTGGATCATTCTAGGCTCCGAGATTATTAATAATCTCTCACTCCAACAGTGAGAAACTTCACTTCCAACATCCTCCATCCACTTCATTATTCAGTTACTTTGTACATGCACAGCGATCATAGAATTAGTAATTTACACTCAAGAAAAACAACTTATCACTAGATCACACTGCTTTGTATAGTTTCTTCTGCTTTTAGTCTTAGACTACTCATTTCCAAAGTTATTTAGGTCAGCATCTTATGCCCAAACTCCCTTCAGTGAGGCTATTTTGAACATTTGTAATGTGTCTTTTTTTTTAAAGATGTATTTATTTATGCATACAAGCTGGGGTACAGGCCAGAGGTGTGGGGCGGTGAGAGGATTCACCAGAGACAGAGCGGGGAGCAGAACAGGCAGATCGAGAGAAATACACTGCTGAGGGGAGCAACGGGCGAGGCAGGAGAGGTCTGCCAGGCCATGTGGGATTCTCCCCTGCCGGGCTTCAAACTCGCGTCGCCGCTGCCAACAGCTCCACAGCGCAGTGCCTAACCGCTGCGCCACCGGGGAGGCCCAGTAATATGTCTTGATTGTTTATTTGCAATTCATTCCATCCCACCTCAGAATAAGGGCATAATCACAGGTAACTGTTTGTTAACGTAATTTTAATGGTTGCCTGAAATAAATAGTGCTACAGACCATAATTTACTTAGTTGCTTATTCATAAACATTTCGCCAATTGTCTTATTGGACAATTGACTATTACTGAATATTCTTGTATATTAATCTTTGTGCATAATCATTATTTCACTGTGTGAAATGTCTATAGATGGTTAAGTCACTGAATTAAAGAGCATAACTATTTTTAAGGATTGTACTATTTCATATTACTCTGAAAAATATAAGCATTCACTAGAGCTAAATGAGAAGGCTAGAAATAAAGAAAATTATGGTTTAATAGGACTTTTTCTATTGCCATATTGAAAAATATGCCTTTTATTATGTCAGACGGAATATCTTTTTACCATTTATATTTATTCATTTTAAAATTATCTCTGATGCTACGAATCTGTTTTCCTTTTACAGATCAGTTTTTTATGATCTCTCAGTGGCATAGATGCTCAGCTGAACTTGAGACCTGATCCTTCATTTGGATCAGGTCACTGACCTCCTCCCTGTCACTAGTAACACTGAACATTCCTGAATATTCTGGAACCTCCCAAGAGATCCTATTTTCTGAATGCTGGCAATGAATGCTGTTCTCTAAAAGCCAGTCTAAGAAACTCTTTTTACAAATTCAGGATTTAATTCCTTCATAACCATAATTGTCAAGGAATTGAAGTAGTGGTATTTACATTTCTCTTTAAAGTGTTGCTAATATGTGAAAATTCTTCTCATGTAATTATTTTCCTAGAATGTGCTATCTGAAGTCTTCAGAAGGAGTGAGCATTTGATATGATTTGTAGCCAATTTTGTGTCTCTGTGCATGGAAGAAGTTGCTTCTCTGTCAACCTGTACAAAGAAGTGTTCACCCCCAAAGAGACTGATCATTTAGAATTCTTCTAAATATGAGACTTCATGACAAATCTATTAAAAAATATTTTTCTCATTTGCATCATAGAGTTTCCTATTCTTGGGGTTCTCATGGTTTTATCTTAGTGGTTTTGGTTTTCAACCTGGAGTCTTGAACATTTTACTTTACTAAGCAGAGTGACTAGTCACTAGAGATGACTGACACTATCAAGTCTGTTGTTGGACAACAATCTTGGACAAGTTACCCAACCTTCAATGAAGGTGGCTGGAGGGGTGGATAAGAGAATTGGGTAAGGTAGCTCCTCAATACTTAAGGACTCTTCTGGTTTCAATTTAAATTGGTCTTATGCCTACATTTCAGAGTAGGAAGGAAGCAGATAGGCCCAAGCAAAAGGCTAAAACTATATTGCTAAGCTTCTTTAACCCCTAAGAAAGGTCAAATCTATTTTCCAAATTCCTCCCTTTTCATGGAGTTAGAGGCAAGGGACCAGGTGCTATTCTCCTAGCTGCAGTAGACTTTCCTCTTAAACCCCTCACATTCTTTCTTGTTAAATTTAGCAACTCTTTCTTCTTTCCCGAAAAGAATCCTCAAACTCAAATTATGCCTTGACCAAAAAAGTGTTCTGAATTTGGAAATGTAATTTTTCTCAAGGATTTAAATGCTAAGTAGTCACCCAAAGGCTACTTCATCAAATTTTAATTCTATTTCACTTAGTGTTAATTTAAAACAGAAACCTGTGGAGCAGAACAGAGGAGTTGGCTATAAAACAGGAGGTAAAAAGCCTGGGAAAGCAGATAACACCCTTCCTCCTGCAAGCCTGGTTTTCCTAGCATTTGATTTAATAACTGCAAGGGAATTACTGGTCTAAATTCATCACCTCTTCTCAAGGAAAGCTTGCCTCTTCCCACGATGAGACTAACCATCTCCTTTCCAGTGGCGCCGGGGTGCTCTCGCTGTTCCACAAATCCCATAAATGTACCCACAAGATGCAGTGTCTGCAGGAGTAGATGAGGGTGATACCCCAAGTTGTCAGAGAGAGAAATTAATCAGCATCCTCAACCACAAGCTCCCCCCAGGTTCATTGGCTGCCCCTGTTTTTTATTTCCTGTATTCTCCTGCCTCTTCAGATGCTCCAAGGACATTGAAGCTTGTTGGGGATTTCAGGCGTAATTGAGAACTTGGCACGAGTCTGCATGCTGGTGAGACAGACGTGCACAGGGCTCTGTGTGACTGTGCTTCCGGCTCTCCAGGGCTGATCCTTTGATGCGACAAATGATTTCACCCAGGAACCCAGAGTAGAGGGGACTAGGCCAGGGGGCACTCATGGTACAGCTCCCCAGGGTGATGGCGCCCAGGGGTCCTTCCACATAGCTTTAAGTACCAAGTAATGCAGGAGGCTGGTGCCAACTTTAATTTCCTCTTCTATGGTGTTTTCAAAATGGGAACCCCAAAGACAGGAAGGTACCAAAGCTCCCTGGCAAACGATGAGTGAAGAAGCTTCACCAGTTAACACAAGTGGAACAATGCTCTGTCCTTGCCTTTTCAGTACTCTCATTGCTCAGCAGGGTGTGATTAGCTGAGCGCTTGTGTAATTTTCAAAGTTTTGATATAGAGAGATGATTAAAAATGTCTGTGGGCAGAAACCAGAATTTTGAGAAGTTGTATTTTCTCTCTGCAAGGTCACCTGCAAACCTTGTTGAATGGAGTGAGAAAGTAAATAAATATCTCTTCCATTAGTATTTTAAGGTTGATCCTTAAATAAAGAGACACTACATATGCATACAATGGAATATTACTCAGCAATAAAAGGACGGAATCCGCCATTTATAGCACCATGGATGGACCTATATGTTGTTATGCTTAGTCAAATAAGTCAGCCAGACATACACCATGATTTCACTCAGATGTGGCATATATATAGAAACCAAACAAATGGGCTAAATAAAACAAAAATAAATTTTTAGACTTTAAGAGCAAATTAATGATTATCAGAAGGGAAGGGGGTCACTAGGTAGGACATAGGTTGAAAGGGGTCAATTGTATGATGGAGAGAACTGGAATTTTGGAGTGACCTTAATGTAATGTATACAGATGTTGACTTACAATAACACACCTGAGACTTCCATAATATCATAATGCTGTGACTTCCATTAGAAAACAGATGGATCCCTAAAGACGCAAGTCCACCAGGCACATGGGGACTCTTGGGGTAACAAAGCACGGTGCACTGGGGACTCAGGGGAGCTGGAATCTCAGCAGTCTCTGCCACAAACCAGTCATGTGACCCTGGAGAAGCTACACACGCTCCCTCCACCCCTGATTCTTCATCTGTAAAGTATAAACTCTGAGATTCTGATTTTGGGGAGGATGACTTAAGCAGGTACAACAAAGTTGCTTTAAATCCACAGGAAGACAAAGAGACCACCCCTATTTAGATTTGTTGTTGATTTTGCCATGAGTCTGCAAAGAAGCAGGTTTTATCCTTGGTTTCTTTGAGCCAGAAACTTCACCTACAGATAAAAAATGGGAAGTATCTTTTAAGATTGTGGTTAATACTGCAACTTGCAAATCACAAATCTATATTCAAGCCTGAAGGGGAGTTAAAACCCAGAAGGAGCAGTATTGTCATCCCAGTCAATGAAAGCCCTTCAGGGCTTGCCCCAACAAGCCCGCATACAGGCACCTGGGGTTCTTCTTGCCCCCAAGGATTTTCAGGTTGAGATGCTCAGGGAGATAAGTCACAAGAGCGGTCTGAAGTGCTATCTTACTAGGGAGGACGCTACTTACAGCTATTAGCCAAGAATAAAAAGCTTGAAAGAATATTAATGTACCTGCCTGTAAGTGTGGTTGAACTCACTACACAGGAAACTGTATTGCAGGGCTTCTGGTAAACCTCGGGTGATTATGTTCTCTGGATGTAAATAAGTAGGAAAGACCGACTGCAGCATGGAAGCCCACAAAGGGATAGTCCTGTTTCCCTACATGCACTTTATCAATAGACTTAGTCACATACTAGGTGTTTAATCCGTGTATTGTGGCGATTCACTCTGCTGGGCATAAAGGAAAATGCAAAGAAAAGTGATAAAAGGAGTCCTTCCTCTTTTGTTTCCCCATTGTGTAACAGGGTGGTCCCCAGGAAAAGGGGAGGTTCGGGTTTCCATGCCCCACCCAAGGGAGGGCAGAGCTGAGCAGGGTGGAGTAGAAGCTGGAGGAGAGACTGGAGAAGGAAGGAAGCAGGATGGAGAGCCAGGAGGCCTGGAGGAGGCACAGGACGCAGAGACATGTGAAGAAGCTGCGCTCGCTTCTTGGTCCTGGACTGGTTGAAACAGACGTGGGTGAGAGCCCCGTGGGGAGGTAACAATGGCAGCTTTTATCTTGATTTTGACTTTGCTCTTTTCCTCCCAGACTTGTCTGACTGTGACCCTTTTCTATGGGTCCCCGCAGGAAGGTGCTTTAGACTTGTGGCAGCTTTCGGGCCTTGCTTTGGGCCAATCCCATTTGGGTGGACTTTTACCCACGAGGGGATGGGTAACTTTGGGTGCTTCATTTGGAAACTATATTCTTTGTCTGTTCTGTATTGAACACTCATTGTATTAAAGTTCCTTTCCATTAAAGGTGTATATGTTTTGTCTTGATGCAGCAGATGACAGAACATACTTAGAAGAAGCAGGTTTGGGGTTTCTGGGGTGACTCTCTTCCTGCCCTGTAACAATTGTACAACCTTCCTTGGGAAAGTTATTCAACCTTTCTAAGTCTCTTAGTTTTCTCTTCTGAAAGTGAGGAAAATGATACTACCACCAGCCTTATAAGGCTGTCATGTAAAGCACTGGCAAAGTACTTGGCACCATACACAAAATGTTAATTATTCTTATTTTGTATAAAAAAATAGAGGTAAATTTCTTGGGAATTAAAGCATTTTATGTATATCAAGTCACTGGATTCTCATGGTAAAGAAGGATTCTCTGGCAAAGAAGGTATTGCTCCCACTTTATAGGTAGGAATGGAGGCTAACCTAAGGTAACACAGCAGCTGGGGGGTGGGAGGACCCAACTTTGAATCCATTGATTGCTCTTCTCATTTTACCAAGCTGCTTCCTACAAGGTAGGGAAACTGAGCTCACACTGTGAAGAGCTTTGTTCCTTATTGGGAGAGCCAAAAACTAAACAGAAAAAAGTGACATAAGATAAATGATCCAATAATGCTAGCTATTTACAGCCCTTTTGTGATAATTTTAGGGGCTATGGTGGACTTAACCATTGCTCTGGATTACCGAAATAGCTGGGGAGTCTAGTGGGCCTGCTTGGGTCTCCAGCACGCCTCTGCCTGGGGCACAGTTTCAGCCACTGGGCAGAATTGAGGCTCTAGGCTCCCCCATTTATGACCTTTGCCCTCCATCTAACTACCTTGAATATCCCAGTGCCCTTGGGATATCTCCACCCACTCTCTTCAGATTTTGATCATGACAAAGGCAGCTCGTTAAATGCTTCTAGATATAGGTGGAAATGTAAGGTTTGTGTTTCTCCTTCCACACACTGTGTTTCCTACTCTTAAGTGCAAACCCAGCACTTGGACGCTTGCACAGGGATCAGTCTGAAGACAAAGGAGTGGTAGATGTTCGGGCACAAGTAATTTGAGATAGTGAGACATTCTGTAGAAAGGAAAGATTTTTCTGAGTGTTCTAAAAGATGTTATATATTTAGCCATCTGCTCTGCTTTTTAAAGATGGAGCAAATCTGTGGAGGTCAGAAATCAGGAGGATCTTAAGAAATACTGTCTTGCAACGTATCTTAATAAGCACCCAAAAGCCAGGACCACGTTGTGTCTGCCTCGCCAGCATAATGCCTTTTATATAGCAGGTACTTATTAAGTATTGGTTGAGTAAATTGTTTGCTGAAATAATCAATGCACAATAAATTAAATTACATTGTGGCCTTCAAATTTTTTCCAGCCCAGATGAATATTTTGATTGGTTAATAATGGAGGAATCATGAAATATTAAATAATTTAAAAAAACCCTAATAGGTAGAGAATACACTTCCATAAAAGAGTAAAAGAGTCTGGGAAATCAAAAATATCTTTGGGAAAGAACCATTTAAATAATTGCTTCAGCAGTTTATTTACTGATATAATGTCTAGTTGCATTAAGGAGACAAGAATTCAATTCAATTAAAAAGAGCTTAGGAAAAAAATGTAACTAAGTACTTATGTAGTGTCTGGATGGGAAGAACTTTTTAAATATAAAAGCTGCAGAGACTAGGGTTACAAAACAAAGAATCAATGGTTTTTACTACATAAAAATTTTAATTTAATTGTCAAAAAGTCACAATTAAAAGGTATGTCAAACTGGGTGGAAAATGGCCAATTTTCTCCCAAATATGATTAAAACTATAAACCCACAGATGCAAGAATTTCAACGACGCAAGCAAAATAAACCTAAAAAAAAAAAAACTATACCAGCTTTGACCATAATCAAGTTTCTTCATCAAGTGATAAACAGAAAAGCTTAAATGTAGTTAAAGAAAAAAAGACATTAAAAACAAATCAGCAAAGACACTGATGACCGATATCTTACCTAAAACAATGCAAGCAAAAGAGACAATGGAGCAGTATCTTAAATTACTCTCTCCAACTCCACCCAAATCCTATTAACCCCAAAATCTGTACCCAGTGACACTATCTTTCAAACATTCAGGCTAAATACAGACTCTTTCAAACACACAATGACTGAATGAATTTCTCATTAGCAGACCACACAAGAAATATTAAAGGATGTCCTTCAGGATCTGAAATATGAATCTACATAGAATCCTAAAAATAGTGACTTCTTAGTGCTCAATAACTTATCTCCGATACCCAAACATGAAAGATGCCAGTCTCTAGTACTTAGCTCTCCAGGAACTGCAAAGCCTGTATTAGAACCATTTGCTGGAGATACTAGTATCACTTAAAGTCAATTCCTGACAGTTCCAGTGCAGTTGGGTAAAAGGAAATATATGTGCTGCAAAGTGATGAATGGTGGCAACTATTGAAGAGTACATTTATTTTTTCCCCACGGAAAGTGAGTGATAGAACTCCTGCGACTTATCATCTTTGTTCTTCTTCAACAAATATTTTTGGTAAAAATCAGAATCGAGGTTGGTTTTTTTTTAAAATAAATTTTGAGACAATTATTAGTCAAATATTTCAGAATTCCTCCATGGCAAGCCAATCAAAATACTCAAATTCATAATATCTCTAAGTTCATATTTGTGTCTGGAATGCTCATATTGTTTTCTAGATCTGAGCACCCATTCTTGGGCTTGAGAAATTTTTGGACTCACACATTTCAGTGTACTGAAAATGTTGTACAGGATCCCCAACATTTCCCTCCTCCCTAGCCAAGGCGTGCCTGGTGGGGACAGTGAGTGGACCCCTGCCTCTGGTCATGGAGGTCTTCACTATAGTCCTGGAGTCTGCGAAGACACCTCAACTCTGCTCATTTTCCTGCAGGGTAATTAAGACAACGTGCTTCACACGATAGCTCTTCTGAACCAGTGTGAACATTGCACAAACACACACACAAGCTCAGTGCTATCCTGTGACCTTAATACCACGCCCCACTCCCCAGCCTTCAACTGTCACTCTATGAGTGGAAGAGCCAAAGTGGGGAGAAGGTGTGAATGGAGATTGCTGGTGCATATGCACCTGTCAGAAATCTAAATATACGTCATGTGAGTGATTAAAAGTCATCTCTACAATTCCTATCTGCATCTCTAATCTGTTCTTTGCTTTACTTCCATTTCCTTTTACTTTTCAACCTTTTAGACTCCCACCCATCCCCATCAACAGGAATATGTAGACCTTTCCAGAGGGTCAGAGGACCCTGAAATAACCTGATCTTTAGTCCTTCATGCACATGGTGGTATTGTACTCAGGTCTGTTCCAGTGATGTTGACCAATAAGATACGATCGGAAGTTGAAAGAAGCGGGGTGCGATGGGGTAGAGACCTGACAACATTCCAGATGGTTGGTTGGGATCAGCTGGGTACCCAGGGTGAAGATGACTTGGAATAGAACCTCCAGCAATAATGAAGACCAGGTCAGGCAAGTGAGAAATGAATCTTTGTTGTTTGAAGCCGCTGAGATGTGGAGATATTACCACAGCTCAACTTAGCCTAATCTGATGGATACAGTACAAAGATTGTTTTCAAAATAAAGGGACATGTGGGCTGTGCAAAATAAAGGGACATGTAGGTATGTGGCTACCTTTATCATCACTCTCCTTCCCCATTCAATCTGTGGCGCTACAGAGAGCTCTCAGCTCAACAATGAAGGGAGAACAAGAATAAGTATTTTAAACCAGAAGTGTCCTTGCACCTTGGGTGACGCAAAAATGCCACCTGTGCTTCTTTTAGAGTACTGGCTAGGAAGAAGATCATAGTGTGTTTCCTGTGACTCAACTCCCAGTTCAGCAATTATGATAGACACTTGGGGTTAGTAGCCCAGAATGGAAAGATTCATCCAGATTCTGGTTTCCACCAATCTTGCATTTTTTTGCACTTTCCCAGCAGGTGTTCTGTGAAAGCAGAGAAAGAAATAAGGAAATTCCAAGCAGGTGCTTCATCAATGGTGAACGCCAGCTTTTTTACATCTGATCTCATGTGGAAAGCAAGGATCAGCATGTTTAATTTTGGCTTCAACTGGGGCTTTGTGATATGGGAGTATTTCCCAATCTGCTCCCTTCTCTGCAGTGTTCTAACTAATAATCTTACCAGTAAATTCCTCAGCTCAGCTGGTTGAATGGGTGATCATTTCTTATCTTAGTGAATTATTTCAGGGGTTTCTAATAATCTGGATTTTAAAAGATTCCATGGACCTCATTGATCCTAGAGATTATATTACAATGCTAGTAGCTGTTTTGTTTGTTTTTTTAAATATCACTACTGTTCTAGCAGAGGTTAAGCTTCATTGATGGGCACAAGGTCAAGGGAAATTAGTTGTGAGACTGAACTGGAGTTTGATTTTAAAGACTTGACTTTTGAATGCCAACAACCACTCAAACAATTCTCAAAGTTCTGATAGAAGACTTCCAAGTATAAATGCTCCTGAGGCTGTATGGAGTAGATAAAGCCATGTATAATTAGCATCTTTATTTGCATACAAACAGTTATGGGGCTAAAGTCCTTCAAGACTCTTTCCTGTCCTCCAGAGATAAGATGAGCTCCCCTAATCCTGTGTAGTCTAATCAACTGCTGGGCGGGACCCTTTTCATTGACCATTCTGGACCCCACGTTAACCCACACTGACATATAACAGAGACATGATTTGATGTCTTCCAAAGAAATAAATTGCTATTGAATGAGCCTGGGCTTTTTGGAAATAGTAACGGTTTAAAAATATCTCCTGGCTGCTCCGTGTCCTCCTAGGGGAGAGGGAGAGCAGAAACCTTGAATTTAGAAATTTCTATCACTGATGGAATGGGTTGCTTGAAAAAGAATTGTGGAAAAGTTAGGAAATAATAATTCACATGCACCTTTGAATGTGGACTGACCGCCGGTTCTATAGTGCTGATGTAGTGTTCATCCGAGATGCCGTTCACAGGGAATATGGTGTGAATGGGGTCCCGTCAAATGAGCAAGGACAGCTATAGAGCTACTGGAATGAGATATTTTATGGGCCCGGGGCCACTGATGTGAGAAATGTGTCACTCTTCCTCTTTTATCTGACACAATTATGCAGATCAAGTATTGCTTCTTTCCAGCCTTCGTGATTCTCACTGTTTGTATTAGTCCTGGTTTTAGCAGGAAACAGGTGTACACTCGAATTAGGTAATTTGAGAACAGCTGGCAAAGGGACTGTTTCCTTTGAAAGGTAAGGGGGGTTGTTGGAGCTATGAGGGAGAGATCACAGGGTACAGAGCTGGCATCAGTTGCGCCTGGGGGTAGTATCTGCTGAAGGACTGGCCTCTCCAAAATTTTTCAGGTAGGCTTGTCCCCAGATGTCCAGATTAGGCTTTTTTCAATACATGTCACCTTGGGATGTGGTGCTGAGCTCAGTCAAAGCTCTATAATCATGGCCTTAAAGGAAGGAGATTGCCCAAGTGCAGGGTCATCTCCAGAAATAACCGTTCTAGCCGAGAAACCTATCTTAAGGGAGGCCAAGCGACCAGAGTTCCTGGCCCTATCACCAGCCTGGTGGCCACAAGTTCCTTGTCCTTTGTCAATGAATCCAGAGGTGGCCTCTTCTGGAAAAAGGAGACATCTTGCTGATAAGGAAACTGATTCAGAGGCTAAATAATGTGACCAGGATCCTAGGGCCGGAGAGGCAGGGCCACAACCCAGCCCCTATCTCAGAATTCCAAATTCCCCACAGGCCCCCAGCCCCCTCTGGGAATCCTGGCTTGGAGACAGGGAAGAATTCAGGGTGGTAGCCTGTTTAGGAATTGTGGGGAGCTCTTCTTCCAACTTTGAAACGTGTGTCCTGTCTGAACTCCACAGATAATCAATTTGGGGGGTTTATTTTAAATTTTGAAATAATTATAGATTCAGGAAGTTGCAAGCATAGCGGAGATCCCAGATCTTAACCCAGATTCCCCTGGTTGGTACCTTATTTTACCACAGTGTAAGATCAAACAGGGCAGATGATCTTGCAAAGGAGCAGTCTCTTATGTCAAAGTTCCCCCAGCCCTAAAACACAGGCACTTATGAAATCTGATATTGCTATGCTATATAATCAATTAATTTGTTGTGTCTCCCTGACATTCCAGAACGACAGGGAACATAAGAGTCTCCTCCCAGGGCGGAAATCCCAGCCTTCCTCCACCAGGCCCATCCTCAAGACTTAAGGTCTTTTCACCCCCCAGTTGTCTTGTGTCCTTGTGTGAAAGAGCTGAGCCTTCTGGAGACATTTTACAAACTGGATTCTGGAGAGATTAGTTGATAGCGTAAGCTGGACAGTCCTTTCTGGAAATGTCTATGTAGTAAACAGAACAGGGTTTGGAGCTAGTCAGAGCTGAACTTGGATCCTTATAACCAATCATGAGCCAATTTTCAATGGTCCTTCTGTGATTGCCTTAAAATATTAAGCAGACTTGTAATTTCTTAACATTTAACTTTTTGTCTTTAAGATTTATTTATCTATGCATACAAGAGCTGGGGTGTAGGCCAGAGGTGTGGGGGTGAGAGGTTTCATCAGAGACAGAGTGGGGAGCAGAACAGGCAGATTTACTGAAATACACTGCTGAAGGGAGCAGCGGGCGAGGCAGGAGAGGTCTGCTGTGAGATGTAGGAAGCTCCCTAGCTGGGGCTCGAACTCATGCTGCAGTGGCTGCAGATGGCCTCCTAGGCTGAGACTTAACCCCTTGCGCCACCAGGGAGACCCACCATTTAACTTTCTGCGTACACCTGTTTTATTGTACCCGGTAGGCTGCAAACTCCTGAATCATGGGGCTTTTTACCTTTTTTGCATTTGCACTATGCTTTGATGATTAGCTCTGGCGAGGTTGTTGCAACACAGGTATCTTGGCTTCAAAACACTGAAATTTGGTGACTATACAAGGTACAATCTGCCAATTTGGAGTTATTAGAGAAATTAAACTCACTAGAAAGCAGAAGCAGGTGCGTTGACGCAAAAGAGGACGTGGCTGTTGATTTTGAGCCTGGCAGTCAGGATTCCATTGTCCACCTGCAACTGTGCACTTCTGCTTTCGGTTTGCAAATGAAGAACCCACAACATGAACACCTTGAAAAATCTCAGATGCTCCCCATGTGGTGGATTTCAGAGCTTCTAAGAGTTCTCTTGTTTCCCCAAGAAAAGCCTCGCTTTCACAGTTACCTGCTAGATCAAAGACTCAATACAACTATTCCACCCTCGAGAAAAATAGGCTGGCTTTTTTTTTTTAAAGGAAAATAAATGACCTAGTTCTAGAACTCAAAGACAGGGGTTGTGGGTACAAACACGGGAGGTCTGTGCTGAATGGAGGTGGGTTGTGCAAAGGTGAGCTTTGTGTGGGGGCAGCTTGTCTTTTTTGTTCACCTAATTCTATATCAGAAGAATGTCTGTGTTACAATGTTGTGCAGTGCCAGGCAGAGGGCAGAGGTGTGCTGGATGAATCGGGTGTGGAAAACATAATGAAGTCAGATGTTCCCATCAAAACCAATCTATTCATGTTGGGGTTTCGCAGTAACCTCAGTCTTTGGTGCTGGGCTTTGGGGTTCAGAAGGCAGAGAGAAAACATCTGTGAGTGTAGGCAGAAACTGCAGGCAGTGCTCTTCAATCACAATGGATGTCAATATCACCCACAATTTGTCAGCATTTTGGGTAACTGGCTTCCGTGGCTAAGGCTGCTATTTCTTCTGTTAAAAAGAATCTTTTCAAGGGAGTGAGAGGTAATACAGGGCAGTGTCTGTCACTCTGGCTGTTTGTGCTGGTTTCCGCTGCACTTGGTAATGGCTTGATTATCTCAATCAGCAACATGATTTCCATCATCAAAAATATATTTGTAGAGAGAAGTAATGATATTGAGGTCTGAGACGCCTATCCTTTCAGTGCTAACGATCCCTGGGCAATTTCAAAAGAGATCACTTTCCTGGTTAGAAAAATAACGGTGCTGAGTATGGGTTATGATTCTCCCAGGAGCGCTCAGAAGCTCATCAGCTGTAGCTGTGCAGGATCCCCATAAGAGCTTTGTGAAACAGGTATGCTACCCCTAATTATTCAGGGGACTAATTCAGGGGTTTCCAAGTGACTTTCGGGATAATCTGAGTGGCTTGGAATTTTGTTTGAGGATTGAACGGCATTTTCAAAGTAGCCACGTGGTTTTGACCTACATCTCCCCAAGCAAGATCTTTGCTTAGGGGCATCTTCATGAATTTTTGCATTTTAAATGGGCGTAGTCCTGCTGTGGAGCCCTGTACTTAATCTCCACCCCCGCCCCCACATACTGCAATATCTGAAGATAAAAAGTGATGTTGGTAGAAAAAAGATATTTTTAGAAATATAAGCTATTATCATGTAAGCATCTGTTTAATCAACTTATCCTATAGGGTTTCATTTGTAATGTTAAGATTTATTCATTTCAAAAGAGATTTTCATCTGGAAAAGGCCAACATTTAACAAAACCAGGCGGAGGCAGATTTTCAGATGCTTAAATTAAGAGCACAAACGTGCTGACTTGGGGCTGTGATTCTCGAACTTTAGGTTCTCCCTCCAGCCTGAACTTGCCCAGCTGCTTTTTTTTTTTTCTTAATGATTTATTTATTTATGCATACAAGAGCTGGGGTGTAGCCCAGAGGTGTGGGGGATAAGAGAATTCACCAGAGACAGAGTGGGGAGCAGAACAGGCAGACTGACTGAAATACACTGCTGAGGGGAGCAGCAGGCAGGCAGGAGAGGTCTGCTGCGCCATGTGGGTCAGCTCCCTGGTGGGGGATTGAATTTGTGCTGCAGTGGCTGCGAATAGCTTCATAGTGCTGAGACTTAACCCCTTGTGCTGCCAGGGAGGCTCTGCCCACCCTCTTGACTGGCACCTGAAGGGTCTTTGGAGGGTTTGACTTTCATTTTCTGTCAGGAGAGTAGTCAGAAGGACTAACCCTTCTTCACCAGGCTTGCCCCTTTGGCGTCCCTTAGCTCTGCAAGGTGCCACAGGCGGGGCTCCTGTCCCCATTTCACAGACTAGAAAAGGGAGGCTGGAAGCCGAGTTCCCTCCCGCCACTATTTTGGCATCTACTCTAATTCTTATCCGTGTAAGTGTGTTTCTTTCAGGACAGATCCCCAGCATCTCAGCACGCAGTGGAGAGCCAAGTGTGAGAGGAGGCTGTTCCTCTGCTTTAGAGGGAAGCGCGCCGGATTTATTTTGGGGCTGACATTCTCCTGGCTTGCCATTTCCTCCTCGCCGGCTTTGTTTGCAGCTGGCCCGGCTTTAAGCACAACGGTCTGTGGATGCCCCTGAAGAGTGACCCGGGGTAAGGACATTTTGGTGTTGACGTTTCCTGTGTCAATTTCCTTTCCGCCTTCCCTATGATGAATGGGCAGCTCTCTTCCCACCTGCGATTCTGCGCCCAGCAGAGAGGCACTCTCTGGCAGGAACTGTTTTCCTGCAGATTTGTAACTAAAAATAACAGCAACAAAAGTCTTCAGTTCATCTGCCTCCCCAGTCAGCTTTGCAACAGCTGGGTGGGGCTCAGTGTTAGGTGGGGTCAAGAAGAAGCTCGAGGCTGGAGAGGAGGGCGGGGCAGGAGGCCACACCCCATAGTAGCTCAGGCTGAAGAGAGGACTCTGGGCCTATTTTACCTTTCAGATAACTTCTGTCGAGTCAAGACTTACTATGTCACAAGCACTAAATTAAGCACATCGTATACATCATGTTATTTGATCCTCATATCAACCCAGCAAGGGAGGTTACCTCATTTTCTCCCTTTTAAAGATTATAAACTAGGGCCTCACTGGTCACCTAGTAGTTAAGTCAGCATTATCAGCACCCGTCCTTCCTCCTTCCATCCCTGTCCAGGGAGCTGACCCACATGGTGCAGCAGACCTTTCCTGTCTTTCCTGCTGCTCCCCTCAGCAATGGATTTCAGTACATCTGCCTGTTCTGCTCCCCACTCTGTCTCTGGTGAATCTTCTCACCCCTGCTCCTCTAGCCTACATACCAGTTCTTCTATGCATAAATAAAGATTAAAAAAAAAAAAAGATTAACCAAAACCCAGAGAGGTTAAGCAAACTGCCCCAAATACATCGTGCAAACAGGATTTATAACCAGGGTTATCTTGGTTCATCTAATGCTTTTTTAAAAATTGTATTATTACTAAAATTGTAAACGCTTAGCAAAATGTTATTTGCCTTTAGTATGTGCTAGGAAAGATGCCAGACCTAGGAAAAAAGAAATAGAAATAAGATAGAATTGCTGCTTTCAAGGATTTTTCAGTTGGATGGTGCAAGCCTGCTGCCTCTCATTTCTCCTCCTAAGAAACCGGAGTTGTTTGACATGAAGTCACAGTTGTCCCACTTGGTCTCAACCTGATGAACTTTCTCTTCTATTTTTATCCATCAGTAGACATTATATATATTTAGGCAGAGTGTTCCCCCCCTAAAAACACTAACATACCTAAAAAATATGTGTAAACCAAGTCAATCAGTCCTTCAATCCTATTGTGTTTTTAAATAGCAGTGAGCGGGGTTCGCTGCCCCTTGGCAACATCACCTTTTTATACCTAACAACAGAGCAGGTCACCCCTCCTGCATGTCAGTAGGTGGCAGTCTGGCTTTGCAGGCGCCTTGTGCCTGGGATCAAGTGGGATTCAGAATCCACAGACTGTGGAAATTCCCACCACCAGCCTCCTCAGGTCTTTCTGGACTTAAAAGCAATGCATTCTCCAACTTGAAAACATCACTGTTGTGCCCAGTCATTTTGGGAAGCTCCTACTTTGTCTCCATGGAACTTGGGGAGGAGTTTCAGGACTCAGGGCTAAAGACCTTGTGTTGTATGTGCAGGGAGCTCCACCTCGCCTGCAGAGGCTGTGACTGCTGGAAGCTTCTGAGATTTGCTCCACCTGGACCAGTTCCCTGAAACAGGAATGTAGTGCCCAGCTATGTCCTGCTCCAGTAGCTCTCATCTCCCTAATATAGCATCACTTTGGGGATATAATGCCCAGAAGACTGTGATATAAACTCACAATAAATTTTATGATAATCATGGCTGACAAGTTTCCTGTGAATTAGCTATGAAGAATTTGTTTGCTAAGGAAACAACTCTTCTTAACAATGAAATTAAAGGAATCTTGAATTAAAAGGAACTGAAAACAATGTAGATCCTCCTACACTGTATGAATTGCACCATTGACTAGATCGAGTGTTGTCATAGGACAGTCTATTGATTGAAACAGATTCTGCAGAATCCCTGGAAATTCAGAGTAGTAGGAATATCCACTTACTCAACTTACTAGAAAGAATAAGGTAACGTTCCTTTTGACATATGTACCCTCTTACAGACTTTTAACTTGTGGTATCTCAATTTCTTTAAATTAGTAGATTAATTAAATTAGTTTTACTCTATTTGGAGATCTAACTAATGTGGTTAGTTTGACTAAATGAGTTTTGTCCTATTTTTGAGTTTCATATAGAAGTAAGGAATTGATATAATTATCTAATGACTTTCCTTATTACAAGATGTTGGGTCAATTTCCTCTTTTTCCCTTTCAGGAAGGCACTAATTGGTGTCTGCCAAATAAGACTCTTGAGGAAGCATCAGAAGCTCTATAAATAAGCCACTGGAAGCCACTCTTCAATTCTTTGCTGTCAGAGATGAGTGCCTACATCCTGGAATTAAACTTGAACTAGAAGGAGTCTGTTCCATCAGCTGTTGTGACAGGAAGTTCTAGGCGGGGATCTGCCCTGGAGTGTCTCCTCCACGAAGACATTCGGCCCGTGGAGATGACCCTGACCTGATTTCACAGTTTCATTCACGTCAGGCAAATGTTTCTGTGGCCCACGAGTGAAAGATTCAAAGAAGGGACCACTCACTTTCTAATAGTCACCTAGGGGTCCATGAAGAAGGTGACCAGGCAGGCACTTTCAGAGAGGAGGAATGTGTGGGGGGCACTGGCAATGAAGAGAAGGGCACCCAGAGAAGAGAGTGGTAACAGATGTCCTTCCATAACCCCCAAAGCTCCTGGGACCTGGCCTTTCCCACCTCTCTGACCTTGCCTGCTCTTCTTTTCCTAAACACATCACCCTCTTTCCAGCCTTGGGGTGTCTGCAGTAGCTACGCATGGGGTATCCTTCCCCAAGGCCCACTCATGGTTGGTTGACCTTGTCTGGCTATTTCAGCTCCTGTTTCATTGCCTCTGCAGAGCCTTCTCTTCTCAAGTTCTTCTTTCCACGTCCATCCCAATCACTGTCTGTTAGATTACCTTCGGTTATTTTCTTTCTAGCACTTAACTCTCTGGAATGATCTCGTCTGCTCATTTGCTGATTTGTTTGTTTTCTGTCTTTTGTCACTAAGTTTTATTAAGAGACTTTTGTTTTGTTATTTCAAATAAGAACTGTTTGCTCTCATTTTCCTTAATGTTGGGTTCTCTTCTATTCAGAGGCTTAGAAATTTCCTAGTACTGATTAGGCTTCCACTAAATGTCTAAACACTTATGTCATACATACTTATTTCTTGAAGGAATATTGAAAAAAGAGAAAGACACAAACTTGGCTTCAAACATGATCTGGCCAGTTGGTATCAGTTATGCAAGACCATTAAGACCTGCGGGTCAGAGTTTCCCTATCTTCATGCTAACAAATTAGCCTGCCACAATTTCATGTACATGCAGAAGATGCTAAGTGTGACATTAAGGGCAGTTTATTATTTACAGTAATAATTGTAGCCAGAGCATCATTTGCTGTAGTTCCCCAAGCCTCAATATCCACAGCGGGATGTGAAGAGGGCAAGGCAGTATGAACCTATGCAGTGGGGTGCCTCACAGGAGAGGAGCTCTCACTTGGGGAACCCAAATCTTTTGTAAGGGAAGTATGCCTACCTGACCATTGACACTGGGGGTTTGAGGGGAGGAGTTATTGTTATACTGAAAGTAAACAAACCTGCCATTTGCTCCAAAGGGAGAGACTATCTCTGTATTCAAGGGTATTTGCTCAAGGATCTTCAATTGTATACAAACTTCTTTGAAAAGAGAGTCTGCAGCAGAGGCAACCCATATCTCTGCTCCCAAGGTGTCTAAGAATGTGGGAGATCCGTGGGGAAATGTCTCCTAACAAAGCTCATCACTCCCGATGTATCTTTCATAGCTAATCTTTTTATCACATCTCTCCTTCCATCCCAAGAAACACATATTTTTTTAATGTAGTGCTTATTTCATCTTGTCTTACACACACTTCTTTCTTTAAGGTCATAGCCTATCAATAGATCAATCCATTCTGAATGTATCTGAAGACTACGAAAACACCAATTTGGAGATACCTATATGAACCCTCACGATCATTGCATCATTATTCACATAGCCAAGAGTTGAAAACAATCTAAGAACCCACTGATGGATCATTCGGTAAGGAAGATGTGGTATATCTATACAATGGAATTTATTTGGCTATTTAAAAAATGATAAAATTCTGCCGTTTGTGATAACTTGGATGGACCTAGAGGGTAGTATGCTAAGTGAAATAAATCAGATAGAGAAAGACAAACACTGCATGATTTCACTCACATGTGAAAGCTTAAAAACTCAGATTCTAAGAATAAAATAGCGGTTACCAGAAGGGAAAGAGGAAGGGGAGTGGGTAAACCAGGTAAAAGGGATCAATTGTATGGTAGTGGATGGAAACTAGACTTTTGGTGACAGCAAAAGGTAGTATATGCTGTTACTGATTTATAAGCTTGTATACTTAAAACCTATTTAATATTCTAAACTTCTAATTAAAAATTAGAAATTTATAAATTAAAAAATTACTTTAACAAAATAATTTTGAAAAATTAACATTCTCACTGAAGAATGGCTACACAATTGGTACTTTTCCTTGACCTTGGAATTTTTCAAATTGAGGTACCCATCAGTCAGTGGGTTTCTGGAGGTTTATCAACAGGTAAACAAAGCCATGGGCTATAAATAGATCCTTTCCTGGAGCACAATTTTTACTAGAACAAAGAGAAAACGGCCAGTTAGGTTTTTACTGGAACAAAATTAAATCTGTTCTGTAGCGGAGAACCACAATCTCAAGGAATCAAGTAAATATTTCTTTGGGCAGCACATACCTCTCCTCTACCCCAGAGAACAGGAGGGCTTTTTTCCTACCACTTATGTGAAAAAAATTTTCAAAACTCTTTTATGGAACAGTATTTTGCAAACTATGGGTCAAGACTTGTTAAGAACTGTGAGTTCAATCAGGTGGGTCTTGATCAATGATAAGAATAAAACAATAGACAGTATCAGGGCATTATAACTATTGGTTTATTAAACGTGTGTGTGTGTGTGTGTGTGTGTGAGAGAGAGAGAGAGAGAGAAAGAGAGAGAATGAGCTCGGTTGCAATGTTATAGTTCTCACTATGGGTTTCTGTTACAAAAGTTTAAAAGCTTCTACTGTAAAAGATATTATAAAGCATGGATTTATTTTTACCCATAAACATCCTAAAATCCACTGAGAAGAGGTAAATAAACAATATTAGTGCCAAATGATGATGGAGACTTGGGAAGAAGGCCCTCAAATTTGCAGATGACAAAGCTGAAAAGAATGATAAATATGATGGATGATAGAATAAAAATTTCTTGAAGGATTAAATTAGGGAGCTGTGAAAGGAAACAGTCAATGAGAAGTTCTCATTTTGTTTTTGAAAATAAAATCCAAAGTAGAAGGGCTGTTCCTGGCTAGAGGCAGGTCTGGCTACTCTGTGCTCTTTGCAGACTGTATTAGACACATCTGCAGGGCGCTCTTCAATTTGGGGGTAGCTCATTTGGGGAGAGGCATTTATGAACCTGGTAGAGGGCAAGTGGAAGGTGCTCTGTTATGTGAGATTCTTGACTTGAACAAGAGAACAAATAGTAGGGACTAAAGAAAATAACACTTATTGATCGACTGACTGTTATATTTCAGGCAGCTTACTCATCTTTGTATATTTGGAAGGTATCAGCAGAAAGGAGAGGGCTGGGGACTCTGTGTGATGTCAGACAACTGCTGTGGCTGATAGGAGCGGCCATTTATTGAAGCCTGCAGGGCACCAGATGTTGCAAGAGACACATCCCAGCATTGTTCTCAGCTCTAACGGAACCACCATTTGCCAAGCTCTGTCTATGTGTCAGGCACAGTACAAAGCCTTTACCTGGACTGTTTTATTTAATCTCCCCAAATATCTTTTGAGAAAGTACTACTTTCATTCCTATTTGCAAAGGAAGGAAATGGGTCTCAGAGAGGTAGACAGATGCCTGGTATCACACAATAAGTGATAGATTTTGACTCAGCGTGAAAAGAACTCTAACCATTAAAACTGCCTTAAACTATGATAGGTTATTGCTTAAAGAGATGAGGTTATTGGGCCTCCCTGGTGGTGCAAGGGGTTAAATCTCAGCACTATGAAGCTATCCACAGCCACTGCAGCATGAGTTCGATCCCTGACCAGGGAGCTTCCCACATGGCACAGCAGACCCCTCCTGTCTCCCCGCTGCTCCCCTCAGCGGTGTACTTCAGTAGAACCGCCTGTTCTGCTCCCCACTCTGCCTCTGGTGCATCCTCTCACCACCCCACACATCTGGCCTACGCCCCAGCTTGTGTGCATAAATAAATAAATCTTTTGAAAAAGAAATGAGGTCATTGTCCTGGGAACTGATCACGTAGGGAATGCCTCCTGTTATCAGGGTCTCCTGCAGGCAGTAGAAGTTCAGATATGGGCAGGTGGCTTCAGGCAGTATTTTAAGTCTCTTCTCTTCTGGGAAGTCTTCCCTTAACAACCTTGTGCTCAAAGGAAGAATACGGTGAGGACCTTTGCCGAAGGTTTGCGTTGTCTTGTGCCTGAGGGAGAACAAGAGGAGCTGCTTGTCCACTTTGCTCCTCCACCAGCCTTCTCTGCCTGGTTTCATTTTCCTCTTGTACATTTGACCCCAGTAGCCGACCGGGCCCCAGTGTCTAACTCAGCACATGTTGGTGTCCTGCGTGTGCTAATTCTAACTCTACATCTCTTGGGCAGATTTCTTTTGCCCCTCACAAAATCTCACCCCAGGTGGGGTTGCATTGGTGACATTTAGGTACCTACTAAAAAATTCGAATGTTACCCTTCAGTTTCCAATCCCCACCCCCAGTTACCCATCTTTCACTGAGAGGTCCTCAGCCACCTCACTTTGGGTTTGTTCAGCAGACATTTCTTGTAAGAGGCTGGGAAGCTCCGCGTTTCCCCCTCCAGTGAATCACTGCTATCCTGGCGCCCAAATTGAGCCTTGACAGCTTTGGCTGATTGTTTAATTCACCTAGAACTTGTTATCTGTTGCTTGGAATATTGATTTTCTCTTGTTGCATAACAAGTTACTGCCACCTCAAGGACGAAAAACATCACCCACTGATTTGCTCACAGTTTTGTAGGTCCCAAGTTTGAATGGGCTCAGCATGGTTCTCTGCTTTGGGTCTCACAAGACCAAAATCAAGATATTGTCTGGACTGGGATCTCATGCGGATACTCTGGGGAAGAATCTGTTCCCAGGCTCATTCGGATGGTAGAATTCAGGCCCTAGGACTGCAAGACGGAGGTCGCCATTTCCTTCTGGCTAGCTGCTGGGGTGGGGGGAGGGCACCTTTTACTCTTAAAGGCCACCTGCATCCATTGCCTTGTGACCCCTCCATCTTCTGAGGGACTCCCTTAGCTTCTGTGCTTGGAATCTTCCTGACTTCCCCTTCTGCCTGATAAGACTCTTTCTTCAAAGGTGCCTGTGTTTAAATTAGATCCACTGGAGGGATCTCTTTTGATTGACTCCATGTCAACTGACACATCCTTTTTGTCATAAGTTTTAATCACATAATCCCAATGCAGGTGTTTCATCATATCACAGGCCCCAGCCACACCCAGAGGGGAAGGCACTACACAGAGTCTCGGGGGTCATCCTAGGACTCTAAAGCCTATATTTAGCAGATGGCATCACCTCGCCCCCTCATCTCACTGCTCGAACCTTAGTGAGAAAGGAAGAGTGTCGATACCTAACCTACTTTCCCTTTTAGCACTTTTTGTGCTATTGATGATCGTATTTGACTGTCCTGTTAGCCAGTCTCCTGCTGTGTGGACTGCACGGTGCCTAGCACACAGAAATGCCCTACTGGACAGGATTTCGTAAGTATCACACCGTCAAGCTGGCCCCCGAATGGGACCAACACATGTAGTTAAGACAAAGTTGGGTCCACTGCTCACTGCTGGGGGGAGGACACCACCCCGACAGGGCGTGGCATGTCTCAAAGGGGGACAGCAAGCTCAGAACTTATTGAAAATGGGAAATTTGGTCTAAGGCAGGGCTTTCCAAGGTGTGTGTGTGTGGAGGGGGGAGGTGGACTGGGGCGGAATACAGGTTATGGTACAATTGTCCTGGACTGTTAGAAAGAGTGAGTTGAAAATTTTTGACAGAAAATTTCAAATAAACTGGCACAGTCAAAGCTTCCTCATGAAGAGCTGATGGGTCTTTAGGGAAATTCCTGTACTGATCAACCAAGTTGATTGCTTGGGTGAGAGTGTGCTGTGATAGTAAGATCAAGTTAATGTACATTAGCTGTGTGTGTGGGGGGCTGGGCAGTCAGACTCCAGTCTCCAAGCTGCGTGGAAGTAGCTGCCTCTGGTTCTCATTTGAAAATATATCTATTAAAAAAAACTTAATGATTATAAAAGTGAATTTCCAAGCATGGAACATTTTAAGAAATGAAGAAAATAAGAATCATTCAGAATTATAACTCCTGGATTTATGTTTTGGGTATCTTTGTGTCTTGCATTCACCAGCATTATAAGCATTTTCTTATGTCCTCCTAGTTTCCTTAAAATACAATTTTAATCACTATACATGTAATATTCTGTTTTAGGAACATGACAAGGTATTTTCACTATTTCCTGTTACTGGACAGTAATTGCAAAGGATATCTTGGTACTTTCTCAGTTAGAGGCCAAGATATTGGATTTTTGTGTTTGACAGAATAAAAACTCGAGACTTTTCACATACACAACTCAATTGCTCTCTAGTTGTGCTCGTCTATAGTCCCTCCAAGAAAGGATGGGTAGTATTTCCTCACTGCACTAGGATCCATTACTGATCATTTAACATCTTTTGGTCAGTTCGATAGTAGACTGAGCCATTGAACTTGCCAACACCTGATTCTGACCCACAAAAATGGCAGTTGCATATAGTTCAACTTAAAGTCTGAACAATCTAGATTAAGTTACCAGCAACATTTACTGGACCCTTGTGATTCTGCCAGGTGGGGTGAGTGATGTGTCTGTCCCCAGAGAGTGGTGGGAGAAGCTGCTCTTTGCTTCCTTGACGGATTTCCCCAGGAACCTGCTTTGGTTCTAAGCAAAGCGGTTGATGCCTTTGTAAATTTGTTTATAATTTAGAGATGGCCTCCAAGGTAACATTTAGGAAACTAGAAAGCAATTCATTTTGGCATTCTACCTAACTAAGAGGGTGGCCCCTGTGGTATCATTTTCTTCCCCCCCATACCAGATATTGCATATTTCAAACTATATTTTATATTTATTCTATTTTTCATTAAGGTAACATTAGTTTACAACACTGAATACAATTCACATACAGGTTCACACCTCTTAAGACGTATGTCATCTCACCACACCACACCAACCCCCAAAACCCCCATCATCCTCTACCACCAACCACTGGCCCCCTGCCCCTTTGCCCCCCACCCTGGACCCTCCCCTGCCGTCGTCATCCTCTTCTGCAGAGGAAACCAGGCCTGGAGTAATAAGAGCAGTTGTCATTGTGGATAAAGAGAGAACCAGTGACAGACAGGTTTGGTTAGTTTCAGATTATTTCTTAATCCAACAGGTCTTGGTTACAGGTGGAGTTGAAGACCCAGATGACATTCTCCCCCCACTCGGAGCCTGGGAGACCCCTGGTGTTGGGGTGAGTTCTGGGGGTTGAGGGAGGGAGCAGACTGGGATCCTGCCAGTCTCATTTGATTTCCCTCTGAGATGAAATTTTCTCGCTACAAAGTTCTTTCCAGGGCACATCAGCTCTCGCCCTTGAGCATTTTTGGCTCTTTACCAGGTTTTACTTTAAAGCACAATTTTGCGATTTCATAATCATTTGCTGAAGCCAAGTGGTGCTTAGTAATGGCTTCTGTCTCAGAGCTTTTGAGCTACTGTAGCAAAACGCAGAGCAGGGGCCGTAGAAGCAGCAGCCATTTCTCACAGTTCTGCCATTGGATGGATGTCTGATTTTGGGGTATCAGCACTGTCTGCTGAGAGCCCTTTTTTGGGTTGTGGATTCCTTGGTGTCCTAGGTCCAAGGTGCTCTGGGTGGGGGGTCTCGTATGATAACAGCACAAATTCTGTTCCTGAGGGCTGCAGGCTCACAGCGAATCGCCTCTCAAAGCCCCATCACCATAAGGGGTTGGGTTGCAACTTCGCATTTTGGGAAGACACACCTTCAGACCGCAGTGTCTTCTAGCTACGGGTTTGAGTTCACATCTGTGCAGAGGTCTTTGCTTCAGGCTACTACAAACTCATGACTGGGCCTGAACTTCCCCTTCTAACTTGAGCACAGCTGGGGGCCTGCAGGTTTATTTACAGGTAAGAGTGACGGGGATGTGCCGCCCTTGGGTGGGAGGAAGTGGAGAAGAAAACCCTGTGTCCTGTGCAGAGAGGATGGGGTGACCCAGGAGGGCCCCCGGGCATCGCTCACTGTCCCGTGAGCCTGGATGGCTGGGTCAAGGACATGTGCCTGTCCTGGTCACTTCCCAGTTGCCAAAGGCTTCTGCTGACCCCATCTGCCTGGGTCTATTTTAGGACTTAGTCCTTCTGTTCAAGAACACCTTCTACTTAAACAAAGGCTTTTCCCCCCCCTAACTCTTTTTTCTCTCCAAGTTATCTAATGCCATTCAGGGACTCCCTCACCTGGCAAAGTCAAGATAAATTCCTTCATGTTTCTGTGGTGAGACGCAGTGACAGTCTCGAATTTAGAGCTTTGGGACTTTTGTATCTTCCTCTTCAAGCTTAAATGGGGTTGGTCGTGGGGAGTAGTTAGCACTGTGGACCCCGGTGCTTCTCAAGTTTTGATGCTTACAAACCACCTGGGATTTTGTGAAAAATGCAAATTCTGGTCCAGTAGGTCTGGATTAGGGCCCAACTCTCTACTTCTAGAAAGCTCCCAGCCACTGCCCATGCTGTAGTCAAGAGTCACACTTGGTGGGTTTTAACTTGGCCTGAACATTAGGGTCACTTGGGGTCTCATCCCAGCCCTGGGAAATCCGAATTTATGGGACTGGGACCCATCATTTTTTTTATACCATTCTCTGGGTGATCCAGAGTTGACCATCACTAGATCTGCATGAATAGGGCAAAGTAGTAAATTCAGGGACAAAAGTCCATGTTTTATCCTAATTGTGTCACTTCCTCAGCATGCAATTTCTCAGAAAGCTGTTGTTACTCTAGTTATGACTTGCAGTGATCATTAGTGTTGTCTCTTCTTTTTCAGTTTTCTTTTAGCCATTGTCTAAAACAATCTGGGCTGACTCTCCACCCCGGAGAACACAAGACTGAATCGGCAGTAGAAACCCTCCTATTTCGCCTGTCCATGGCTACTTCCCACCACAGTAAGTTTTGGACACAACTTGCGCCTGGACACACTCTGTGGGTCCTTAAAACCCCTCTGCCTTTGGTTAAGTTATTCCCTCTGTTTTGAAATCTCCTTCTCCACTTCTTTCATTACACGCCCCACATTATTTGGGGGCAGCCAAAGCCATGCTTTAGGCTTCAGATTTCCATTCTTCTAAGAACCCCCTCCCCTTACTCCTCTGTAGTCAGTATAAACCTATGTTTTATGGCACTTTCATGCTCTCTTGTCTAATTTATCAGTCTGCTTTGGGTCGCTTATATGGATAGTCTTTTCCTCAAGATCGTGAACTTCTAGAGGGCAAAAATGTCTTATTGACATTGATTTTTGTCTCTGAATTTACTATTTTGCCCTATTCATGTCTTATTTTTCTTTCTATCACTCTTGGAGGAAGGAGTAGTGTCTTTTCACTTAGGGGAACTCGATGCACAGTCTCTGAAGATGGAAGCATGGTTTCTTTTTCTTTTTAAAGATTTATTTGTTTATGCATACAAGCTGGGGTGTAGGCCAGAGGTGTGGGGTGGTGAGAGGGTTCACCAGAGACAGAGTGGGGAGTAGAACAGACAGAGTGATGGAAATACACTGCTGAGGGGAGCAGCAGGCGAGGCAGGAGAGGTCTGCTGCGCCATGTGGGAATCTCCCTGGCCGGGTATCGAACTCGTGCTGGGCTCCCGTTGTGCCACCAGAGAGGCCCGGAAGCATGGTTTCTGTGGCTCTTGTTGGGACTAGTATCTGTGAGAGATCGATTATGGTCTGTGCTTTGGATTCAGCTGTCTATTCAATAGTAAGCAGACTTGGGCCCCATGTGTAGTATCTCTTTCAACTGAAGTTACTTCAGGAGGTTCCAGACTGTCCAAATCATCTCTGCTTCAAGTCTGATGACTAAGAACCTGAGGAACTTGAGTTTGCTTTCACTATGGGAGGGTCACCTGGCATTTTAACCTCTGAATTCTTTAAGGGTCTCTGGATGGGGTGCTAGTTCTTGGGGGTGCTTTGTGCTAGAGGGAGGAACAAGGAGCTAATGGCCTTTGATCACTAACCAGTTACAGGGCTATTTTATCCATATATGATCTCATTACTTCTTGATGACCCTTTGAGATGGGCATTATCATTCCTGTCATAAAGATAAAGTGGAGTTCAACTAGATTGGTTACCTACCTGTGGTCACATGCTAACATACCACACGCCCAGATTTGCATCCAGCTTTGTCTGACCACAAAACTAATAGTACTTCTTTTAAAGTAGAGAATCTACACCTGGCTGTCTTCCAATCTCTAGCTGGGGTTCCCTTCTCATGAGGATGAAAGATAAGCCAGGCTGTTTGTTCTTGTGCCTTCTCACCCAGCAGGACTGGGCTAGTATCCCTGGAAATCCCCTTCTTTTTCCTATTTATTCTAGTTGATAATCTCAGTGAGAGCAAGGGTAGAATATTGCTCTATACATTTTGCCCTTCGGTTACGCAGAATGGAGAAAAGATTAATAAGAGTACAGATTTATTGCCTGGCAATGGCTGGCGTTCTGGATCTGCCACTTACTAACTTGGTGATTTTGGTAAGTTAGTCTAGGTTGTGTTGCAGCTTGTGGTAAACATTAAGTACAGGAAGGTACTTAGCTTAGTAGCTGACACCTAATACCCATTCAATTTAAGAACCCAAACGTTCCTAAGTAACCTATAGCGGGTGTGACTTTACACCTAAGTCCACAAACACATTTTGTACCTTGTATATTTCAACTTAAATGACTGTAAGTCACCTTCTTCTGCAGTGAGTGGCAGCGTTCAATTTGAATTGCTCATTTCCCTCCCAGGTGGGTATGAGTCTAAGCTGGGGTAGTGCCAAGGCAAGATGGCAATAGGGGACATGGGTCCTTTATAGCATCTGTCAATTGTTCACTTAATCCTTGATTGTTTATTCATGTGCTCCATTCCCTCTCAAGCTTCTTGCTTCCTTTTTGGGGTTCTCTATAGTCCAAGGGTACAAGTTCCTTCTATCTTTGGGTCTTACCAATCCATTGGTTGGTTTAGCTGTCTCCTCACCGCAGAGCTTAAACAGGAGCCCAGGGACAAGACCCTCTCATCTGGCACCTGCCAGTATCCCCTGCCTGTTGTAGACTGACTCACTCACTCAGCACAGAGATGCTGACACACACAAGCTCCATCTGTCTCTTCTACTTGCTACAAGTTTGGGAAATCTTTCTAGTCTTGGAAAGAGAAACTGTCCTCTCTCATCTCCAGCAGGTGTTTTGTCTAAGCTTTTCTATTTCTCCAAGGGCACCTGCCTTTGGAACACAAAGGCTTCTTTGTTACCTTCACCTTTCCACTGAGTCACACATTTCCTTGGAGGCCACGATCACCAAATGGCTTAATTGGGATGTGGATGGAAGGGAGAGGGGCAACCACAGGGGGAATTGAAGTGCTAGAGAAAACATGGGCAAATATTTGAGAAGAATTATCCCATCAGAGCTCCATTTGGCTTTCTTGTCCCCAGGGTTTCAAGTCAGACCCTGGCCTTGTCCTTCAGGCTTGTGTTCCTCATCTTAAGGCTTTGTTCTTTCTGTGATTATTCAAATTCTGTGTGATTAATGTCTATATGGAATTCCTATCAGAAGGGGAAAGGGTGTGATTATGAATTGATGTAATTAATAAGTTATATGAAAGTTAGATGGCCTAGGGGTTGCATCTCAGTGATGTCACTGCTACCATCTGAGTTCGATCCCCGACCAGGGAGCTGACCCACATGGCGCAACAGACCTTTCCCGTCTCACCCGCTGCTCCGCTCAGCAGTGTATCTCAGTAGATCTGCCTGTTCTGCTCCCCACTCTGTCTCTGGTGAATCTTCTCACCCCCACACCTCTGGCCTACACCCCAGTTCTACGCAAAAATAAATAAAATCTTAAAAAAAGTAAGATATATATTTTATTCACAGACACCTTAGTAATTCCATAGAAAGTCTTCTGCAAATCTTGTCTTTGGCAAAACTGACTTGAAAATAAAAGAACGGATGGGGAAAACAGATGGGATTGGGCAGATCCCTCAAATAACAGCATTTTTAAACTAGAGACAGAAGAAATAAAAATCTACCAAAGCACTGACTTGGTGAAACCTGCATATTTGTGGATCCAGAATTGGTCTTTTGCAATCATGAAGCCCTGGTAAACCTTTCTTTATCATTGTTTTTCTTACAGGGGAAAAATGTCTTTGCAGCTTCTTCATCTGTTATTGTAGCTTCCCCAAGTAGACTTAAAATGAATAATGTGGTTTATGAAGTCATTTAAAGTCACTTCTATGGAATTTGAAACTTTTGTCCTAAGAGCTTCATATCTTTCTAAGACTTTTTCCTCAATATTGAGGAAAAGTTGTAGTATATTGTGTGGAAAAATATATTCAGAACAATGACAGAAGCAGCAATCCAACTTCTGGATTATACAAATTTCATTCTCCGATTTCTCAGTTGGATGTAGGCTAATTTGGGTTAAAGAAATAGGCATTCTAGCAGAACTGATTGTAAATCACTTTATTAAGCAAAAGCATTAGAAACTGTTCATCCAGAGAAGTGGCAGTGTTTTCACAGCAGGAAATCAGACAGACGATGTGCTTTATGGCAGGCAATGCTCAAAACTTTTGACAACTTTTCATTTAAAATGTTTTCAGAGACTGCAATGGAATTAATTATGTCTTCTCCAAGACCTCCAAGCCTCCTCCACCTCCCCGCCCAAATTGTTGAAACACTAAGCCATGATGTGTCATATTTGGAGTCATCAGTGGGTAATTAAGGTAAATGGAGTCACAAGTGTAGGGTAGGGCCCATGAATGATTATCTTAGTCTTCTTAGTGGAAGACAGAGCAGCGCTCTCTCTCCTTCTGCCTGACCAGGACACAGCGAGAAGGCTGCCCTCTGTAAGCCAGGAAGAGAACGCTCACCAGAAACTGACCATATTGCCACTCCCCACCATCTTGGACTCCCAACCTCCAGAAACTGTGAGAAGTTTAATTTCTAGTGTCTATGTCACGTCACCATGTCTATGATATTTTGTTATGGCAGCTTGAGCTAACTGATACGGAGGCCTTCCAACAGCCTTTTAAAATCCTCAAGATAGCAAATCTTGCATAGCATATTTGACTTTTAGAATCAGCCAAATATTGTTTGAAGCCAAGGCTATTGAATAAAAATGGGTAAGTGAACAGAATAAGGTCATTTTCTAAAATAACAACCACAATAAAAGGAAGTGTTGTAAGAAATATTATGAAAAGTTGCTTTTGATTTGTGGCCATACATTGGACTTGAGGGCTATTTTCAAAGTAAACAAAGGCCATATCCCTGCAATTGTGCAGACTCCGGAGAGTCATTTTGAAAGACAACAGACATCTGCAACATTATTCCCCCCCCCAATGCTAAAAAAGGAAAGACATTTGGTGCAGAAAATTCCAAAATTTTAGAAAATCATAAACAAAAAATCAGAAATTCGTTATCATCCGTCTCTAAAGATAATCACTATGAAACACTGAAGGATTTCATTTCTGAGCTTCTGCTCCCCAAATATCTACACTCACACATACATAAGCTCTTATTTTGGGGATCATATTGTATGTGGTGTTGTATGTCCTGTCTTGTTTCCATTTAACTTTAGGCCGTGACCATTCCCCAAGGGACTCCATAGATTTGAAAAACAGGATTTTAAATACCTTCATGTTATTCCACCCTATGAATATTCCAATCATCTTTTAAAACTATCTCTCATAGTACTTTAAAAGCTTCACTTTATTTTATAGTTATCTTATAAATAGCAAGATTTAAAACTCTAAGTTGTTCTATGAATTTGTACAAGTGTATTTGAAACCTAAATGAGGTCTTGAGTTTTACTTCAGTTATGGAAAGCTAACTGCCATTTCCTCTCAAAGAGCAACGTTTTTAAAGGAAGGAGAATATGGTAGGGACTGGGTCAAGAGTTTTAAAGTGATCATCACATGCATATTTCAGGTGGAATTACTTTGCCACAGTGGACTCAATCCTATAATTGGCTCAAGTATTCCCAATGTACCACAAATTTAATCAGAGGACTCTATTATCTCCCATCAGTGTTTCCAACTCTTTGTAGTAAAGCACTTAATGCAAAATCCATAGTTCTACAGAACCTAATTATGGAACTTTCTTCTGTTTTTAATCCGTTAACCACAAAACTCTTACATCTATACCTCAACAAATGTAAAGAAAAATGGCACATGCCCTAGAATTTTCTAACAGAGCTACGTCTTGGTTTTCGTTGAAAGTACAACCACAGAATGTAGGCCATGGTTCTCAGGCTGTGCTTGTAACCAACTAAAAAAATGAGTCATCTACAATGCTGTAAACCAACATTAACTTAATTTAAAAAATAAGAAAATAAGCTTCTTACTTAAGAAAAAAAAGGATAAAATACCTAGAATAAATTTAATCAAACAGGTGAAAGACCTAAACACTGCCAACTATAATACAGTATTAAAATAAATTGAATGAAACACAAAAAACCCTCTCCCCAAAACTAACCAACCAAAATACTGCTTTATCATACAAGTCATTGTTCTATATTGATAAAAGCTCTCACAAGAGTCTTGTTTATGTTATTTTTCTCATCCTATGCAAACTTAGGCTTCTGTCTCTTGGGAGATCTAGAAAGGAAGCATATACAAAACTGAGGAGGGTATTTCCATAACCCAGCCCCACTCCTGAGTCAACTTTTATGTTGCTGGGTTGATGGGATTATGGGTTTGGGGACCGCAGGTTGGAGCCTGGATAATCAGCCTGGTTTGGCCAGTGGGGCCACCATCCTCAGCAGTAGCAAGTCCTTTCTGGAGGTTAAGAGCCTGGCAGACACTCTGGTCAGGAAGTAGGATACATGGGGCCACACTTCCTTCTTCTGTTTCCTATCTGCATTCCTGAGGGAGTACGTCAGATGTAGTTTTCTCTGACAGTGCAAACACCCTCCTGAAAGATGATACCGAAGATTCTGAAGAACAGGAACTAGAGATACCGGACACCATTGCTATCTCTCTCTCAAATGCCCTCTCTCTTTCTCAGCCTTAGCTTAGGGCTCATCCATTCTCCCCAGGACTCTTGTGATAGTTTCTTGACCGACTTGCTGACTCTGGTTTTGACCACAACTCTGATCTGTTCAAGAACTTTGATGTCCAGTTCTTGACAGCCTGCAGCATTAAAATCCAGTCTCTTCTCAAGGCCCTGTGCTACTTGGCCCCTTTAGCACTTTTCTCTGGCCTCCTGTCTACCCGATTGCTTGCTCCAGCAGCAGGAAATAATAATACCCATAACCTGAATGCATCTTGTTTTAGGATCTACAAGTATGACTCTGGTTGAGCTTCTCAGCTTCCGTGTCTTGGCTCATGTCGACGTGGGGACTTGACTAGAATCTGCCTTATAGCTCTGTCGTGAGGATTAAATGAGAGAATATATAGAAAAGGCTTGGAGTAGAATCTGGGAAATCATAAAACTCTCCATAAATTCCCTTAAGAGGCAGGTCATGTGTCTTTCCCTCTGTTTATTGTTTACTAGCCTCTACCAAGTAGGCATCGTTTCTTCTCTGCCCCCTCCTACACCCAGTATGCCACTTACACCTTCAGTTACACCTGCAGTTATTTACTTACATACGTGTCTGTCACTAGCCTGTAAGCTAGTTGACCACATCTTAGTCATCTCTGTTGTCCTCACTTAGAGAAGACCGGGTATACCTCACTCTTGCTTGACTTTAATTGAGTGGACAGGTGCTTGTTCCCTTCCCAGCCTGGCACCCATGTGTGAGAGTGGGTGGGTGGGGACAGAGGGTTTTTCATGCGCATGGCCAGATGAGGTGGTCTCTGAGGGTCTGACTACAGACAGACTTTGCAAATGTCTGCAGCGGACTTGCCCATCTCCAGAAAGTGCTTTTCAGCAAATTTCTCTATTCTGGATTCAGCATTAGAGCCACACCACAGAGTGCATGGGAAAGCAGATTTGGAGCCTGTGCCTTTCACCTGGCAGTGCCCGATTTATGGTTTCCAGCAAACTCAGGTTGATTCTGCATCCGTCAGGGTCTTTTCATTGAGCTTTGTAATGAAACCATAAGACAGACCTGGATGTTAGGGTGGGAAGGAACATATCCTTTGTCTTCAGATATTGTGACTTCTTGCCAAAGTTGTCCATGCAGCAATACTGGCCCTTCATAAATCTCCTAAATAGTTCTTGTTTAAAATCTGATATAATTCCAAAATGTCCATAAAGATGATTAGAATATAGCACAAGAATACCTTGCCACAGGGCCTCCCTGGTGGCGCAGCGGTTAAGTGCTGCGCTGTGGAGCTGTCGGCAGCGGCGACGCGAGTTCGACGCCCGGCCAGGGAGAATCCCACATGGTGGGGCAGACCTCTCCTGCCTCGCCCGCTGCTCCCCTCAGCAGTGTGTTTCTGATCTGCCTGTGCTGCTTCCCACTCTGTTTCTGGTGAACCCTCTCGCCGC
>PVIJ01014283.1:0-41468 GCA_004024925.1 Scalopus aquaticus | reverse complement strand
GGGGAGGGGAGTGGAGGGGAGGGGAAGGGAAGGGAAGGGGAAGGGAAGGGAAGGGAAGGGAAGGGAAGGGAAGGGAAGGGAGAGAAAAGATGTGGCGTTGGCTAAAATGTGGAGATATTTAGGATATCTTAGCTAATAGAGCGCTTTTATGTCTGCAGGCATAGACAAGACAAGATTTTTTTTAATATATATTTTTATTGTTATTTATGTCTTTTACATTTTGTATTCCCCTTGGGTAGCCCACCACCAACTCACCCGTGATCACAATACAAGATTAAGGTGAGCTTTTCCTTGAAGTCACTGGAAGCATATTTCCTTTTCAGATAAGGATAGGAATTATGGTGGCCTCCGTTCCTAGAGAATACTCTATAACTTTAAAAGGTGCTGTAGAAATGTGTCCATTCATGTGCCCATAAATCCAGATTTCTTAAAAATGTCTTCTTTAAACTGGGTCATCCTAGATTCACCCACCAGTAATGACCCTGACATGAAAAGAATTCCCACTAGGTAAGAGTGGGAAAGGACTCCCTTGCTAGCACTTTGTTCTATGAATTTAGAAGGGAAATATAGAATCATCATTGCAGAGACAGTTTTCTGTGTTCATGGGCCCCTTCCTCCCCCAACTATCCATCCAAATTAAAGCGATGAGAGTGTCCACTAAATGAATTCTTTGGTTGCTAAAGTTTAGAAGGCATGACCCTGATAGGCTTATTTAAGCATCATCCAAGAAATGGATATTATAATAGCTACCAACATTCCATAGCTTTTGTGAGATTCAAAAATATAATGTAAAATCCTCCACTAAATACTTGCCACCTGGGAAGAATTCAGTATCTTTTGTTGTTCTTACTATTGTGTGAATGAGTACCCCCACACATGTGCGTCCAGAAAGCTAACAATGATGAACTGATGCCAGACCCTCAGTATAACTGCAGCACCTAACACCCAGTATCCACATGAATTTTGGCCAACAGAAATATGTAAAGTTTACTGGTAAATCAGTAACTGCCATAGAAAGGTTTTTACTGAGAAAACTGACACATATAAAAGCAATGTTGAAACTGGAGTGTAAAACTATTTTGTCTAAATCAGTGGTTTTCAACCTGGTGTGATTTTGCTCCATGTTTCCACCTCTTTGGGACATTTTGAGATGTCTGATGACAGTTTTGGTTGACACATTGGGGGTGGATGATGCTACTAGTATCTACAGGGGAAGAGATTAAAGATACTACTAAACAACTTTAAGTACACAGGACATTCCCAAAGGCGAATCGTTTTTAGGTGGAGAAACCTGCTCTATCATGTGAATTTCCCAGGCACCAGTAAGTAGGGTCCAGGAAATTAAATTATAAATTTATAAAATTTATAAATTATTAATACCATCCCATTACCCATCATACAATGTTTTTGAATGATGTATCCTCACTCATTTCTTATTCATGACAAATGCATAACAAATACTCGCAAGATGTCCAAACAGTAAGTATTTATAGTGATTTACAGTAATTTATGAACTTTTCTTTTAAATATTTCCTCAAAATTAGTTTCTCCAGTTGTTAATCTAATCTAAAGAATTAATTAATATTATATAGACTCTAGATGTCTACACATTGAGTGTATTTCAGTCTAAAATTTGTATTTATAATTTTTCCCTGAAATGGTTTTGGAACTAATAGCCTCAATTAACCTTAAAGCTTGTAAAAGAAATGTTCATATAATTGAACTTTTAAAAAAATATCAAAACGTTCTATTGCCCGTTGTGCCTTAATCTGGGATCCCACTTGCAGTTATTTTATGATTATGGAAATTTACAAGAAAGTGATGGGACAGTCTCTACTAAAACTTCCTGGACAATCCTGACAGGAGCTGAAGGAAGGGAAGGTCTGTATTGTGGATTTTTTTTTCCCTGAAAAGAAAGGAGACCAAAAAGCAATAAAGTAAAAGGCATTTCCTACAGGTAGCCTTAAATCATTCAACACAGGGGTCTCCGGGGAGTGACCCGGTTCCTCTTTCCTTTCCAGAATGAGCTTTCTGGCTAAATGCTCCTCACCCAGGCCCAAGTGTCTTCACCTGGTTCTCCAAGGACCTTTACCCAGACAGGTCCCAGCATAACAGTATCCTCACTTCTGCAGAAATGGGTCTTGACCCATCTGTCACATTCAAAGCCTTTTTCAATTGCTCCCTGGCGGCGGAGGCTGAGGGCTGTTTTGCTTGTGATAATGTGCTAATCTCCAAGACCCAACATAAATTCTCTTCTTGCATTGTCATTTGTCAAAGTCGCCCTATGAGGCTGGGGGGCTGGAGGGGGAAAAGAGCAGGAGGGGTGGAGGGGCAGTAGAGTAATGACAGAAAGAAAACTTGGCCCTAGTTTTGTTTTCCCTGGTGCAGAACTTTCCCCTCCCTTCTTCTTAATCTGTAAAACATCTGACAGAGAGGGCACTGCAAACACAAATAAATAAATAATTCCCCAGGACTCTCCCTTGCCGTCTTTCATTGGGTCAACATTTTAGACAGATGGGTAAATAGAAGAAGTAATGAAGATAATTTATGCACAAGTCCCAGAATGGATTCTGGGTGCTTTGTGAACCTGTCTGCCTCGCATTTTCATCACTTGTTCCAATAATATCAAGTAGAGAGTTATGTGGTTGTGAAAGTAATCTTGATCAGGGCAATGTACCAAATCTGACATCCCACATCAGGCTCTCCCCAAGGTGCTTTTCTGATGATCTCCTTTGAAAGGTTTCCTGAGTTCCCTGCTGCAAAAATGTTTAGGACAATAGTACTAAACAAGGACTTTGTCCCATCCATATGGTTTTAAGAACTTCATTGAGATTCATTTACACATCATGACACTCACGCATCGTAACTGGTATCATTCACAATTTGGGGGAAATTTACAAAACTTTGAAAGCATCATTACAAGCCAGCTTGGTGACATTTCCATCAGCTGCATGAAATCTCTGTAGTCGCTCTCTCTACCCAGTCTCATGTAACCATGAGTTCATTTTGTAGATTTGCATTTTCTGGTGGTTTCATAGAAATGGAGTCTTATGCTATTCAGACGCCTGTGTCTGCCTTCTCTCACTCAGCATACTGCTCTGAGGTTCATTTAGGTTGACCAGGTTGAAGATATTAGTGCTCTGCCCTTTATTGTTCAACCAACGGATGCTATTGAATTGTAATACCACATTTTGCTTATCCGTTCATCAGTGGATGGGCCATTGGGTAAAGCTGTTTTGGAAAAAGTCGGCAATGGCAGCATGTCAATGTGATATTAAATTAGAGAGTTTGTTTACAGAAGAACATGGTAAGCTGCTGAAGCAAAAAGTGTTCACTGCAGAGCCAACAACCCCTCACCACAGTCCTCTGTCTATGAGTGGAGGCTTCCCTGCATGTGCACTCCCAAGAAAATGAAACCACTTATTGTATCCCATGCACAGTCGACACTATGGAGGCACACTGACGCAGCTCGTGGCAAAATACCAACAATACAAGCAAGACCAAGATCTGCTTGGCAAATCTCACATGACACGTGTTCTCTTACTGCCTTTTCAACACTCTCCTAAGACTCTGGGAGTTCTAAATAAATAGAAGAAAAGGGTCCACAACTCATCAAGTTTGAAACCAATCAAATGCAGTTTCAGAGGGTCTATGTTTGAGACATCATTTTAGTACACTTTATGTACAAGATTATGAGTGTACTCATATATGAGTGAGTTTAGTCAATGAGTGATAAAGTCTGATAGGAAGCTTGTCATTTTGCTAGCAAATATTACAATGATAGAACTTACTTACAATAGTATTTCCAACAGAAGCAAAATAATTTTCATTCATATTAACATTTTCGCTATTAATGTTACTTTTGTTATTTTAGTCAATATGTGTCAAAGTCTGCTGATTTGTGTGCATTTTCACACTTCTCATCAAATTATCCAGATTTTATTGATGAAAATGCCAAATAAGGTTCAGAAGGGATGTGCTGATTCCCCAATGTGGCAAGATTAGTAAGAGGTGAAAGTTGAATTATATACATAATTGGCAACAAGAAGAAAAACTTAAAATAAACCAAAGGGAGATACTTGTAATACCAGGAAACTTCCAACACTGAAAGACGTCATGCCTTCTAAACTTTAGCAACCAAAGAATTCATTTAGTGGACACTCTCATGGCTTTAATTTGGATGGATAGTTGGGGGAGGAAGGGGCCCATGAACACAGAAAACTGTCTCTGCAATGATGATTCTATATTTCCCTTCTAAATTCATAGAACAAAGTGCTAGCAAGGGAGTCCTTTCCCACTCTTACCTAGTGGGAATTCTTTTCATGTCAAAAGTGACATTAGGTGTTTGAGTTCAAGGATGAGGGATAAAACCCAGCTAGACTGTAGGCTGAAAAGGCAGGGATACAAACTCCTCTGGTAGCTTGATTTGGATTCCTTCCCATTCAAAGTTCCCCATTGCTTCTGCAGCACCTGCATTTGCTTCCTCTTGAAGAAGCATTGAGAACTCAAGTCTTTTTTTTTAAAGATTATCTATTTATGCATATAAGCTGGGGTGTAGGCCAGAGGTGTGTGTGGGTGTGTGTGAGAGGATTCACCAGAGACAGAGTGAGGAGCAGAACAGGCAGATCGACTGAAATACACTGCTGAGGGGAGCAGCGGTAGATGCAGGAGAGGTCTGCTGCGCCATGTGGCAAGCTCCCTGGCCGGGAATGGATGTGTGGCTGTGGATAGCTTCATAGTGCTGAGACTTAACCCCTTGTGCCACCAGGGAGGTCCAAGAACTCAAGTCTTAATTCACAAAAGTCATCACTGCAAAGGTCGATGTCCCTAGATTATCTCCACCATGGTCTGCTACGGAGTTCTGGTCACTACTAGCACATTTCATCCTCACCACCTTTAAATAAAGTTTTCTTGTAAAAGAAACATTTTTGGTAGTACAGAAATTCACTCCAGACTGATTTAAAGCCATCCATTTTATCACCGGTCAGGATAGGCCCTAATCTCCCATCAATGTCAAGCGCCATTTTGTTTTTCTTGGCAAACAAACTAAGCTACTGTTGAAGACTTTTCCTACGTCTTCTTCTTAAGCACAGTTGTTTGCATCCCATTTCCACATTGAAAACCCAGTTTGTAAAGCATAATCTCATTCAAATCATTAAAATGGTTGCATGGTTGGCTATACTGGAACTTCCAATAGCAACACCAAGCAATGGGAACCTTCCAGCTTGGCTGAAATGCCTCCCTGGGAGGAACCATGGCACATGTTGTCATTCGGTCTATTAACTATGCTGTACATAAATGTGATATTTAATGTTGGTTAGTTCCTCTCTCTTGAGGAAGCGCAGTTCTATTTTCAAACGCCTACCAACCAACCACAGACGCTTTATCATCAGCACTGAGCACGTGGGATCTGAATCACAGCGTGAAATCGAGCCCCTGCGGGACACCTCACCACCAAGCAGCCTGGCTGGTACCGCTCCTGCCTTTGGCATCATTTTTCAGTGGCCAATGTGCCAATTAGATTTTTACCTCAGGTAACTCTTCAAAAGAAATGCCTAATCATTTTAATGGGATGGGCGACATCTTAGGGGGAAAAATAACAAAATTAAGGTTGATTTTAACCTGCACTGAAAAACAAGCCATGGGGTGTTTCCATGTGAAATCTTGGATGTCATACAATGGACGGAGGGAAAACAACCAAAAGCAGGGGAGGGAGAGGGAGGAGGGAAGAAGGAAACTTTGCTTGAGTCATTCCCAGCCAAGGTCTGCTTCTAACTAAAGGTTCATGGAACGGGTTTAGGATTTCATAATGCCGCTGACAATTAGCTACACTTAGTGTCAAGCCCTGGAGAAGAAAGCCTTAGAAAGAATCCTTCCTTTTTGTACTTTCGTCTATCTCAAAGGTCAAGTAATCATATTGACAGTGTTTGGAGAAAATGTCAGTTCCCATTTTTTTTTTTTGGCCCCTAATAAATAAATCATTTACTCTCTGGGAAGAACCCGAAGAGAGACAGACAGAACTGGAGTGTTCTGGTCTGCATTTGGATTTACTGGTCATTATAAAAGAACATTTTTTTTTAATGGAAGAAATAGAAATAAAGCACAAGGTGGGAGAGAGGGGAGAAGGGAGAGACGAGGAGAGAGAGTGGGAGGGAAGAGAGACGGGGGGAGGCGGGAGAAAAGTAAGGAGGCAGAAGAGGAGGAAGAGGGAGATAAGAGAGGAAGAAGAGAGGAGCAAACGTGGAACAGGAAGCAATGCTGGTACAGTTTCTACATTTACGTTTTGTTTTCTCTTTACTTTGCTATGAGCTAGGGGAGAAAAGTTTGAGACATTTTTCTTTCTCCTTCTTGTCCAGTACAGAACTTGTGACCTATCAAATGGCAGTTTGTAAAATGTAGCAGAGACTCATGCCAAGTCGATGCAGAGCATTTCCGGAACAAGTTTTACTATCAATAAGTGAAGATTTTAGGTCCTTTGGGAGCCAATCAGTTCAACTTCGGATGATGAAAGACTGTGTTTTCATCCACTAGAACCATAAGGGCAGTTGCTTTCTTGTGACTTTTCTCTTACATTTTATTTGTTATGTCATGATAGATTTTGTTTTTCTGTTGATGAATGAGGACGTCTTACAGCACTTGCTATGAAAAATACCTGCAAATGGAAAGGGCTTTGCTTGTTCTCATTAGGCCGCCCCTAAGCTGCTCTTGGAGGGAAGCGTCTACTGTGTTGGCTTTCTGACTCAGACACTTGGCAACAGAGCTGGTCGCCTCTGCTTGCTTGCGGATCTTAACATTTTATCACTCAGAATTACTCATGGGCTCTTTGCGTCTCTTTCTCCTGTTTCTCATTTTGATTTTTCTCTTAAGTGAGTTTGAAAATTTCCTTAACTCCACCCTGGCCCGATAGTATTAAAATAACATTCATATCATTCTTCAAATTGATCCCTCAAGTTTGTATCATTACTGTGGAGAAGGGACTTCGCTCTTTTTCTAGGCGACTCCTGTGTTCGCCTTATTTACGGAGATATGGTGACGAAAATCTCACTACTTCCTTAAAATCTGCTGGCATCTATAATCAACCATCCAGAAGTCTTTTCATTTGAAGAGCTAAAACCATCAAGAACCTACCAGAGTTTGCCTTTCTTTGGTTCAGGTTTTCCTTGATATGAGTAGCATGGAGACCTTTTGCCTCAGTAGCCCATCTGTTCTTACTGCCTTCCCTACTGAAGTCAAGCCAGTGAAAGATTACTCTCCAAAGATTCATAAGTTTGATTTGCATAGCCATTCAAAGTTTGAATATCCATCAGAATTTCTCTGGCCTGGAAATCGGGTTAGAAATGCCATAATGCCATGAGACTACATTCTCAAGGGAACTTTCTTTGACTCTCTCTTTTTTCCTTTCAACCAGTTGAAAATAAATTACAAGAAAGCTGTCTTGGTTTTCCTTTCTTTGTTTGATAGGAGTTACCACTCGACAGGAACCATTGTTGAAAAATTTAACTAGATTATAGAAATGTGTGAAAAGTCACTGCATTTATCAACTTTTGACCTTGAGTATCATTTAAGGTTAATTTTTATTCTATTTGGGGGAAAAAAGAGACTGGAAACAGGGCAGGTAATTGCTAAGTTGAACATGTGAGTGACTTGACGTGAATTAAAGGCAATCAACCAACTTTTACATTTACACGAAAAGACAAATGTTTATATTTCCAAAATAAATGATGCCCCTGAGCATCACCTGTAAGATGGTTCTTGCTCCATCAAGCAACCAAATCTAAATAATCGGCAAAATTTCTCAACTGAAATTTAGAAGTCTCCTTTGGACCATCCATTTAATTATGTAGCTTTAAGAAGTATGTTGTAATTGGGCCTCCCCGGTGGCGCAGCGGTTAAGCACTGTGCTGTGGAGCTGTCGGCAGCGGCGACGTGAGTTCGACGCCTGGCCGGGGAGAATCCCACATGGTGCGGCAGACCTCTTCTGCCTCGCCCGCTGCTCCCCTCAGCAGTGTATTTCTGATCTGCCTGTTCTGCTCCCCACTCTGTCTCTGGTGAACCCTCTTGCCGCCCCACGCCTCTGGCCTGTGCCCAAGCTTGTATGTATAAATAATAATAAAAAAAGTATATTGTAATCATTAAATATGTACAGATTTACATAGACCTTATGAAACAGACTTGGTAAGCCTTTTATACTGTTTTGTTGGATGTAAAGGTTGGTATTGTGAATAAAAATTTGAAATGAAAAAATTAAAGATAGATATGGTTGTATTACAGATTGAGTAATATGGATAAGAATACTATGAATAACATAGATTGAATAATAGACATTTGAGATCAAACATTTAATCATGCTCCTTTATTTACTTTTATTTTACTGAGATCTAGGAGCAGTAGAAATCTACATGCTTTTACAATTTGCTATTGTAGAAAAATGGGGAGAATTATTTAGAAATTATGCACACTTGCTGTAAAAGAAATAAAATTAAAGTTAATTGAAACACAATAGAAAAAAAAGTATTGACTTTACTTTGGGGGGAGGTATAAATGCAATAAATTTAAATTATCAATAAAGATCTTTGTACCTAAATAACCAATTAGCTTTTAAAAAAATGGGCAAGTATGATTTTGCTAGGTTCTCAAGACCTCATTAGAGTATATATCCAGCCGGAACGCCCTTCCTAAGAAATTAAACCAAAATTATTGCAAGAACTTTGAGGACTGGTTCAGTAGTTTATAGACATAGAAGCTATGATTTTTCCATAAAAGTCCCTGCCAATTATTATTTGGAACTCGGGTAGGTCATTTGACATTTTTTTTTCACTTTAACTTTCTAATGCCTTAGCTAAGAACAAAAATCCAGCTGATGGATTTTAAGAAAAACAGAGCAAGTTAAGGTTTTTATAATAGTGATTATTTTTTTTTTCATGATATTGTAGACCTAAGGGTCAAATATGAGGGTTATTATGATACAGCAGTGTGACATTTGACCATTATCATGTTAAGCATTAAAAATCATTTCAGTATGCAATCACTACACACAATATATACTTTTGCTTCCTAGTAGTGCTAAAGAATTAGTTCTGATATTCTGATTACACTTAACAAAATTAAAATAGGGCCATAAAATGATCAAAGTAAATTTCATCAGAAAAACAGTCTTGTAAATGACAAAAAATAATTAAATCTTCCTACACAGATAAATAGCAACAAAGTGTTGCATTCAAGACCCTTTTCATCTTCACTGTTGTCTTGCTGTTCTCCAAGTAAAGGAGCACCACACAGTGACTTTCAGATCAGCTAGTCTTCACGTACTAAAATAGGAATCCATCTGACAGTCTGTGTTTTAGCCTTAGTTTTGAAGGATGTCTGCCCTTAGTCTCAGGTTAACCTTCTTCTTAGGGCCCGAGATGAAAAAGGAAGCTAGTACATGGGAAATTGCCCTGAGGATGTGCTGTCTCGTTCCAGACAAAAGTCCATATTGTATTTATTTTCTTAGGAGTAATTTGCTTAAACAAATTATATAAATGTACTGAATTACATGTTTACATAGTAAATTAAATAATAATAATACTCAAATTCCAAGATAAGATGTTAATTGCAGTTTCCAAAATATACATTAAAATAATTATTGTCTCTATCTAATAATTATTATCAAATTATCTAGCACATATTCTACCTCACAGAACAGAAAAAATAAAACTTTGGTACAACTAAGCAAAGAAAAATAAATCACAGCCAATAGTTCTTTTAAGTTTATAACACAGGAGCATTCTCATTCTGCTAGAAGATGGTGCCTCTTGGAAGGATGTAAACTCAAGTGATTCTTCGTGGACAGTGGTTTTATTTGTAAAGCATCTCCAAGAAAATTCTTAGTTCTCACTAAAGCCCTTTGTATAATATTGTGTATTTGTTCTCATTGTAAGTTTCTTTTTTTTTAAGATTTATTTATTTCTGCATACAAGAGCTGGGGTGCAGGCCAGAGGTGCAGGGGGTGAGAGGATTCACCAGAGACAGAGTCAGGAGCAGAACAGGCGGATTCACTGAAATACACTGCTGAGGGGAGCAGCGGGTGAGGCAGGAGAGGTCTGCTGTGCCATGTGGGTCAGCTCCCTGACTAGGGATTGAACTCTAGCTGCACTGGCTGCTGATAGATTCATAGTGCTGAGACTTAACCCCCTTTGCCACCAGAGAGGCCCTCTCTCATTGTAAGTTTAATTCACTGATCATAAAAAAAATAAGCCAACAGTATAGACCTGAATTTGATAATAAGACTGAACTGAATAGATATTTGCATACAAGCAAGATACAGGGACCTAATATTTGCATTTAAGGATCTGAAAAATATATTATTGGTCCCCTCTATCAGTTTTCCTTTAGATACAACATATTCATTCCCTTTATCTTAAAAGAAATAGCTGAGGTTTCTGATTTTGTCATCTCTCCCGAATAAATGATTTAAGCTACTGAAAGATGTCTTTGAAAATGACTTAACCTACAAGTCACATCGGTGTGCTACTTACTATAACTAGAGTTACACTCAAATCTAAGAAAGCAATCTCTTTTCAAAATTCCCTGTTTTCTCGACAAATACCATTCTTCACAGTAAATAAAAGATACATCTTGTTGATGATGAAGAAATTCTCTACAACCATGCTCATGCTGCATGTTCTTTCAGCTCCATAGCTCCAACTCATGACTCGTGGTCCTGCATCTGGGAGACCAGTAGACCAGTAGTCCAGCAACAAAACGATTTGATGCCCCACTGCTTGTTGTCAAGCTTACAACCCTTGACCACTTTCAGTGTGTGAAATAACTGAGCAACTGCACCACATATGGGGAGAAAGAAGCATCAACACAACTTCAGCATTCTGACAGTGCCCTGACGAACCGGGAAAGGACCTAGGAAAAGAGTGAAGACAGAAAAATAGTTCCCTGTGGAAGAAGTTATGTATTTCTCTAATGACAGAATGAGTGAGCAAATCAAGAGAACCACAGCTCTGCTACTGTTTAAAAGACTCTAGATAACAATGTAAACATTTCAAGGAAAGAACCATTTATTTCCTCTATTATCCTACTGGGTGAAAGTTGTAATTTGGTGCAGTGAACAGGGTTTTCTTAAAACATCTTTGATTTTTTCCTTGTGTTTAATGTCTCGCCATGCATCCAAGCCACTTACTATATACCTCTTCCAGAAAATGAAGTCAATCAAGAAGTACATGTTAACTGTTCCCCCATAACAACACAGAAAATTAAAACTCACTAAACGGAATACCTTCTTTCTTGGAAGTAATATTTTGAAATGATACTAATGAGAGGGTAGACAGAACAAGGAAATGTTCATACTGCATGTCTGAAGAAAGGAGAAAGGAGTCTTTCATCTCTGAGTTTTGGATACCACGTTTAATTGATTTTATTAAAGCTGAGGAATCATGGTGTCCCTAAAACAAACATTGTATTAGTGAAGGCTCGTCTCTGAATAGGAGAATTAATGGACACTGATCTTAGTCCTGGTCCACGACTAACAAATTGAAGGAGTTTACATAAATTATTCAGCCTACTTAGCATCTTTGTTAATAACATAATAAAGATGATATATTTCAGAGACAAGTAAGAGTAATGCAAATTGGAATATCCTGAACAGTTTAAATAGCTTTATAAGTCATGTGATATATATGTGCAGAATAAGTTTCTAGAATTCTAAAATAGTAATCCATATTATTTTTCACTTCCCTCGTCTTTCTAACATAGACACAAAGATTCTTCCAAGTTGGGAAAATTTCACTACCATTTCATACATGACACTTGAATTCATATTGTAAACACCTAGTATATTGCACATTGAAATTTAATTTCCTTTTAAACATAATATTAAAATCAAAACTGTACATATATCACATAGATTCATAAACCGCAGGATTCCAATACATCTATTTGTTCTAATGATCAAAATAACACAAAGTTGTAATCCATTTATCCCACTGGCTCTCTAGCCCACCCAATGATGATAGCAGATGTGAATTAAATATAGATATATTTGCAATTAGACTGAAAGACAACATTGACCATATCTGAACATGGAGCTGCCAGATTCGTAAATGTTAATGCCATAATAGTCTGGATTATGCAGTCACCGTTGCTATAATAACATTCGTTTGCTGTCAGCGCTCCTATGTTAAAACAAATTAGCTAGATGATTAATGAATATCAAAAACAGCATGTGGATTCTCTGTGCTGAAGTCTACTCAGTGTGAAATTGCCTGGCCTCCAAGTTAGTGAGATAATTTCTGGATCCAATAATGCTCCTGTGGACTTGAGAAGCATGTGGAAAAGTTTCCAACCACGGAATTGCATCTGAAGGCAGGGTAGAGGAAGCCCCTCACTCCAAAACAGATGGAAGACAGAGGTGAGGGTATTTGTTTTTGTTCCTGTTGTTTGTTTTTAAGGACAAAACAGGAGATTAATTCATCAAAAATAAGCAGATTCAATCTGGAGGAAAAAGTTTGAAGAGCAAAGAACTATTATCTTACAGACTAATTTTTCAAACAAAGTAGGTGGGTTATAGTTAGAGGTAAAGATACAGATATTCCCTTACCCACTTCTACAAAAGTAGAATTTGACAAAAAAGCCAAATGGCTCTCATTTTCTTCTTTGCAACCAACGGATAACCAGATGTAACAAAAAATTCAAAAAGATGAACCATGAAATAGGCTTTATAAACTGTAAGATTCCCATTTATTAAGACACAGAACAAAATATATACAAACATATGCACATATATGCATAATATTCATTGAGATATACACAAATATATATAATTTTATATATTTATAAAACATTGTATATACACTTGTGCATAGACATGTGTAATTATATTTGAAAGGTCTTATCCATTACCACAGAATATAGGAAAAATTTATAAAAGATAGTCACAAAATTCTACTACTTTAAAATGATTCTCAATGAAGTATTTAAAAGTAGTAATAAAATAAGACTTTAGGATGTTCCCAAAGTGAATACTAAGAGCAACCAGGGGAAACCAGACCAGCATCTACATTAGGGGAACTGTTTAATCACTTCTAAAGGATCACTATGATTAATTGCTCCATTTTGGGTAGAATATTAAAACAATTAATTATAAAAATTATATAGACATATGAAATGATTGCAATATAACATGAACAAAACAGGAATGAAGAAGAAAATGTTGCATTTCAACCATGTAAACCATATGCACATATTTAAATTGCAGTAAAGTTTAATTATAAAAAGACAAGTAGTTGGATGATTTTATTTCCTTCTATGACCAATTTTAAATAAGTTATTTACTGTCATTGTAATTTCTTCTGTGGCATAATGTAAAGGGAGCACCTGCTTTTATTACCAAAGAGTTTATTACTGATCTGACCTGTAGTGTTTATTGAATCATTGTGATCTTCCATTGAATAGAATGCCATGATTATTGGGTATTAAGCTCTTCATATTAATATGGTATTTACCTTAGAAAACTAATATGTACATTGATTCTGGCTTTAGTAGAGAAGTACTTAAAATTTTGCTTTATTAAGTTTTATTATATTTAGTTATGGAAGTTGGATATTTTACATGATATAATTTTTGGACAATTTCCACATTATTATATTTCTTTTCTAAATGGTCTCAATGTTCAAATAAGTTTTAGATTAATTTAGGAAATTTAAGTTCATGCATGTGAAAAGGAATAGGAACCTCACTAGAGTTATAAAATAGTTTGGAAATCTCTTTTTGGTAGATTGAATTTTTCCATCAAGAAAATAGTACTGTCTTCTAATCCAGGATCTTCTGTTCTTTCAATAATGCTTTATTGATTTCTTTAAAAAATTCCTATGATTTTCTTAAACTTGCTCTTAAGGATCATATGAATTTTGCAAATATGTAGTTTTATATTTTCTGACTATTGCTGATACATTGGAAATCTAGTGAGTTCTGATTTGTTAAATTATAGTCTTTAACTTTATTATTAAATAATAATATTTAATCTGAAAGTTTTAAGTGAACTCTATTTCCCCCCAATAAATACTGTAGTCCCCCAAATTAGGATATTTCTATATTTTTGTTTTAGTTGTTATTGTATTAAGTTTCACATTTTAAACTACAATGAGATATCATCTAACACCTGTGAGAATAGCATATTTCAGGACAAGTACTGGTGAGGATGTGGAAAAAGAACCTGCATACATTTTTGGTGGGGGTGTAAGTTGATATCGCCATTTTGAAAAGTGGTGTGGACCTACCTTAAATGTGTGTGTGTGTGTGTGTGTGTGTGTGTGTGTGAGTGTGTGTGTCTGCTCAAAAATACCACTTTCTCATCATTTAATTGTTCCACCTTGGTTGCACCACCCTTTGTGAATGGTCAATACCACTTGTTTCTGGTTTATTCCTCCTGTATTTCTTTTCGATAATTGGAAAGATGTATGCATACTGTCTCATATCCCTTCTTTATTTTGTGAAGCACATACTAGAAAACTTTATTTTCTTTGTCTATATATCCTGAAATAACTTCAGCTTAGTTTAGAGAACGATTTCCTATCATTTCTTACGGTTGTGTAGTACTCCATTGTGCAATGACCACAGTTGAATTAACCACTTGCCTATGTGCAATCATTTAATTGCCAATGTTTTATGATTACAGACTATTATGCATGAACAACTTTATTCATGTGTGTTTTTGTACTGTTGAAGATAAAGCTTCAAAGCAAATATGTATATATGTCGTTTTTATAGGTATTGATGAATTTCTCCTGGAAATTTTGTGCAAACATTTCACTCTCAATGTAGGAGGAAGACTGTTCCCTAAAGCGTTACTTTCAGATTTGATTTGTTATTCACAAATTTGATGGAAAAAAAAATGATATCTAGGTCTTTGTTTTTAGTACGCACTTCAAAATTTATGAAGGGTATTTAAAACATCTGTCTGTGTTGTGGGACATTTTACAATTATTGCGTATATGTCAAAAATTTTAATAGTAGTGATGATATTTGTCTTCAAATAATCAGTGTTTTAGTCTAAATGACACTTCGTTTTTATCTCTTAGGTTTGAGAAAAATATTCTTTATTACGGTGAGGAAATATGTTTCTGATTTTCTTTAAAAATAAGGAATGAGTTCAGATTTTACCAAAAGAGCCCTTATATCATCCATAAATATATTTTGGACATATTTAAAATGTATAATATCCAAAATTTCCTTCAAATTACTATTTCATCTTAACTGTATTACTGATTAATTAAAATTGGCAAATTACTGAACTTAGATTTTCTTTGTTTTCTAGTCTTGGGAGAACTTTGCCTTCCTTTTACTGTGAGTAAAATGTTTGCAGCAAAACAGGATGAAGTTCAATTTCATTATTTTTCATTCCCTTTGCTAACATAGAACAAAAATGTCTTTGCAAGCACATTTTTGTCTGTCTGTATGTGTTTATACACACACACACACACACACACACACACAAAGACACACATATTGCCATATTCACTCTCACTCACTAACAATGCATTCCACATTGAGTCCGTATACTGTCAGTATGATGCACCATTGCTATACTGTGTTAAATAATTCATATTGTTTGTTTCAACAAATTGTTCTATACCTACTATTTCCACTCACCTTAACCAAATGAAAGGAGACAATGAATGATTCTCCGTTTTTCTTAGGTTTTTCTTGAAAAGTCCTAAAAACCTGAGAAATTATAACAAATCAGAGAAGACATAGCCATATGCATTTTTCATTCTTGGATTAACTTTCCTTTCATTTGTAGTTATTCTTTGTGAATCAGTACAAACTCATTCAATTTTATTTGTTCTTTTTAAATCATTGAATACTCATTGTAGAAAATGAAACCATCCAAATACCATTGTAACTTTGCCTTTCTAGCTATCACCCCTGAAACAACACCCTGGTACCCATTAAGGGCACTGATGTTTGGGCTGAAATCTCAATAGTGTTATGAGTAAAAGCAAATACAAAGACATGTGTATTTTCTCTGCTAATGAAACACCCTAAATACTTAGACCCTTTTCATCACAATATGTCACCACGAATCGACAGAAAATATGCATATCCCCGGGTGTTCCTTCACATTCTCTTCTTTATTGTATTTTACTTTTAAACATCTACCCCTACTACTTCCTAGATCACATACCTGAACGGAATCAGAGTAAAATCCAACCACAAGTAACTGGCATCCGTAGTCAAAATATACCTCTAGAGGTTTCAAGTTTGTTTTTCTATCTGTAGAGACGTGGTCTATTGACTTGTGGTATTTAAAAGGGTGTGTAAGTGAAATACCCTCCTCAACGTCTATTACAAAAATAGCCCTCTATTCTGTAGAATGCACTGAGTATATACACAATTCAGTCTATTAGCACAGATGTCTTTGCTTCATCTGCAAACACATATTGTAAATAAAGTTTTTAAAATATATTTAAACTGCGTACAAAGTGGTCAATGTTAGGCAATATCGTAGTAATCAAGTTTCCTCAACTCGTTGAATCTTCTGAAGTGAGTAAATTTCTCACCCTGGGTTCTCTCTCGTTGTCAAATCTGCTTAGAGTGTTTGTTTCTGTGTAGGAGAACTGGAGTGTAGGACAGAGTTGGGGGGTGGGGGCATGAGAGGATTCACCAGAGACAGAGTGGGGAGCAGAACAGGTGGATCCATTGAGATACACTGTTGAGCAGAGCAGCGGGGAGACAGGAGAGGTCTGCTGCACCATGTGGGTCAGCTCCACCATGGGGATCAAACTCATGCTGCAGTGGGTCATAGCGCTGAGACTTAGCCCGTAGGCCAGCAGGGAGGCCCAGAAATATACATTTTTTAAAGAAGACAACCACCATTTTCCTAGTCACACATACACACTATGTTAGGAGGATATCACTTATACATCATTACATGATGGAAGGAAAGATAAAGCTGTCATAGCTATATCTTTGGGAAGAAGTAAGATAAGGTCACTTGATGACATGATGAATGCAATATCATCAATATCAATGAATCTGTTTTGTTGAAAGGGGAACAAAAAACTCATCTTTCAAGCTGCAAAGAATGAGGAGAAAATAATCTTTCTAATATGTTTTTTTTTAATATTTCTTTTTATTGTTATTTATATCTTTTACATTTTGTATTCCTCTTGGGTAACCCACCAACAATTCACCCATGATCCATCTCCATGGTCCTTTGTGTCCTTTTGTACTCCATTTTGTGCCCTTATCCTCCCCCTCCCCTCACCCCCCAAGTGTCTCTCTCCTATTTGGTTTCCCTATAGTCTTGTTATAAGTGAAACCATTCGATATTTTTCTCTTTGTTTCTGGCTTGTTTCGCTGAGTATGATCCCCTCTAATTCCATCCATGTCACTACAAATTGCATGTGTTTATCTTCTTTGAATGCTGAATAGTATTCCATTGTGTATATGTACCACATCTTCTTGATCCAGTCATCTATTTTTGGACATCTGGGTTGCTTCCATACCTTTGCTATTGTGAACAGTGCTGCAATGAACATACGGGTGCATGTATCCTTTTGGATTAGTGTTTTTGTTTCCTTTGGGTAAATTCCTGAAAGTGGTATTGCTGGGTCGTATGGAAGCTCCATGTTTAGCAGTTACAGGAATCACCATATAGCTTTCCATAGTGGTTGGACCAGTTCACATTCCCACCAGCAGCGTAGAAGAGGTCCTTCTTCTCCACATCCTTTCCAGCATTTGTTGTTGCCTGTATTTTTAATGTTTGCCATCCTCACCGGTGTGAGGTGGTATCTCATAGTGGTTTTGATTTGCATTTCCTTGATTATAAGTGATGTTGAGCATTTTTTCATGTATCTGTTGGCCATTTGCTTTTCTTCTTTGGAGAAGTCCCTTTTTAGCTCTTCTGCACATTTTTTGACTGGGTTATTGGTTTTGTTTTTGTTGAGTTGTGTGAGTTCCTTGTAAATTTTTGTTATCAGTCCTTTATTGGATGTATTGTGTGCAAAGATCTTTTCCCAGTTGGTAGGATGTCTGTTAGTTTTGGTTAATGTCTCTTTTGCTGTACAGAAGCAGCAGTGAAATTGAAACAGTAATCAAAAACCTCTTTCTAATATGTTAAACTAAAATCACGCTTAGTAGATTGTGCTGTATTTGAGACACCGTATTCTTCCTTCCCAGGTGTCACTTGAACTTAGGAAACAGATTCAGAATTTTTACTTTTTGTTGACCTGATGCTGGTCACAGTTAAACACAGCTTTTTTAAAACACAAGCTGTAGCTCCTTCTGAATGAGTATACGATCATTTATAATCTGGGCTCCTAGACCCCCTGGAAATGCTGTCTTCCTTGCTAGCAAAGCTGTATATCTCAAGTTTATGAAAATATCAGCTGACTATCTGGTGAATCAAAATGTCTTTCAACTTTTATCTTAGTTTTCTCATCCAGAATTCATGTAGGAACATCAGTCAACACATACACACATGTACACACAGACAAAACACACACAAACAAACACATATACAGAAAATACACACATACACCCAAAACTAATACAACTCTGAGATGCAGCTGCCATTGGGGTGTTCTTCCTCCTGGAAGCCATTCAGTAGCCAAACAGACTCCTGGGACTTTCCCTGTTGCCCCTTCTTACTCCCTTAATTCTGCTCCCTTACCATCTGGAAACACCACACAAGTCTTAGAAAGATAATGTTTGCGTTCAAGAATTGATATTATTTCACTGGCATTCTTGGTCTATCAACTAAAAGACATCTATTCTGATAAAGATTTACTGCCAACCTCCCATTTTAATTCTGAAAAATTTTCATAATGTTCATATCCATTTCCTTTAAAACATGACTTGTTTTTATTTTAATGTAGACAACCAAAAAGTTTGCATTCTACTAAGAGTTCCAGACCAAGAATATATAAGGAAAAAACTAGTAATAGTCTTCTCTTACAGTACCCATCTTTTAGTAGTCTCTCTTTTCAAAGCAGTCTATAATACCCATACTGCTTGTACACATATCTTTAGAAAATGATGATTTATATAATCACTTATAAATTTGTTAATAAAAATAATCAAACACTATTTAACCAAGAAATTCTAAAGTTGCCCCAAAAAGGAGGGCTTAATACTTCATAAGATTTGGAAGTGTTTTAACTAAACTCAGACTTTACAGCAGCTCAGTTATTTGTAAAATATTGCTGAATTTCAAGACAGTAAGTATTTTACTGAAACAAATGATAATATTGATAGTCATTTGAAGGAATTTGTGATTTAGCTCTGAGCTAAATTAACAGTTAGACAAAAGTATGAGAATAAGATTTATCCATGTTACCTGTGTTATCTCTCTGTTTGGATCTCTCTATTGGCAAAAGTAGAGAGCAGAACTAGATAAAGTGCAGGGACTTTCCCAATAATAAAATTCCACAATGCCGTAATTCACTTTCAGTCAGGCTATTACTATAAGTATTGCTTATCCAAATGATTGATGACATAGTCAGTGCTGATATGATCTAGCTTATTGAGAGGATTTAGAAACAATTGTTCCATCACAATGCATTCAATAACTAGCTTTTCATAATTTATGTGAAAATATTGATATAATCTGGCTATATTTTAAAGGGAATGCCCGTCAAATTTCTATGCCATCGGTAATAACATTTTCACCCAAAAAGAAAAAATTAAATGGCAAAACAGCTTTGGTGGTTTTTTTTTTTCACTACTTGTTTTTTAGTTTGCACTCATACAAATGCATGTGGCGTTCAAGAAACTCATCTTTTCTTCTTCATTCTGTTTCACTGAACTCACTAGTCCCTACTAAATTCAGAAATGCATGTAACTGGATGTTTGCTCTTGAAAGGTCAATTGTTATTAGCAGAAACTCTTTCCAGTGTATCATATCTCCCTCGGTGACTGGCCCACGATCTATACTCACTGCATGTACTTTGGAAAACGCTCTTGTAATATCAACCATGTTTTTAAATCTCACTAGAATAACATCCTAATGAGGAAGCCATGTCTTGCAAAGTCAGAAGACTTGAGCAAGAACATGCAGCAATAAAGTAGTAGAATCGGAATTTGATCCTTGAACTTGGATTCCCACCTCACTCTACTACTTTTACGATGTGGAGTCTAAGAGTCTCCGAGTGTTATCATGCACAGACTAAAAATGGCTCACTTCACAGACACACGAAACAAAAGCTAATTCCATGTATCCAGAGATGCCATGCATTTTGGTAAGAGTAACCCAAAGTCATTCATGCTGTTTCTAGTAATAAACCCTTTTTTAATCAAATGTGCTTTATTGAATACTCTCTTGTGTGCATTGAATAGCATTGGAACAATTTTCCAATGTAGTTAGTGTCTTGGTCTTGGAACAGGATGTTTTAATGAAGGACACTATGGAAAGGTTTATTTAAACAAAGTAGAGCAAGATGGAAGATGGAGGAGAAGCAGGTTGTAATATGGAAGTAGAAAGGGGTCCCCATGCTCCCGCCTTTATTTTCATTTGTCTTAATCTTTGTTTATCATCACATAGCCTAGAATAATAGTGCTCTGAAGGCCGATGCTAAGGAAATAGAAGGAAATTGAAGTTCATTGTGTCAGTGGCATACACTGCCACTCTCACCAGGGGAGAGAAGGGAACCTGAGAAATCTCAGGACAATTAAAATGTGATTTCCATATCCTTACTGACAATGTGCTACTTACCTGCTGAGGGATTTGAGCCTCTTGCCATATCACAGTTCCTACGGAAAGAGACCGAACCAGATGTAAGCAATTAAGTAATAAGTTTACATGGGTAACAACTTGGCTATTGACGCTTGATGTGGTGGCATTTTGAATAATGGCAAAGCTTGCTATATAAAGTAAGGTAAATAGAAGCTGGATGGTTGAGGTAGTAAAATAGCTTGATTTTTTGTTTGGCATTTATTGGGTTAATTGTTTTTTCCCCCTTCACATACACTGAGTAGTTATATAATATAAAAAGCTCTTTTTCATATCCCCTCAGTGTGTACTGGGACTCCATGTATAGAATACCCCCTCCCCTTCAAAAAAAAATTCAGACGGTGCCAAAATCTACATTTTCATTTGGCGAACTAGTTAAATCTATTCATAATCTGGTGCCTGAATCAAATTTCAGAGTCGACTAGACTGCCTTGGCTCCTGGTCTTTGTTGCTCGACCTGTCTCCAACTGAATTTAGCTATGATGTTACATCTTTAGCTGTAGAGAATTTCTAATAAGGGTGGCCTGTTTTCCTTTGCCACTGAAGGGCTCATACACAGATTCAGCATTTCCGCATAGGGACCCATTTGGAGTCACCATGGAGCACTTTTTGGAAAGAAAGTCCTTGTTTAAGTTTTTTTTTCTTCTTTCTCTAAATCTCTAAATGTTCGTTTTAATGGCTCTGGCACGAAATAAAACTCATGTACTCTCTAGTGGATGAATTGTGCAGAGTGTTATCAAGCATCAAGAGAGAAAGCTTGAGGATCTAAGGAATTAATTGCAGAAATGCACAAGATTTTTCTATTTCCGACTCTGGAGAGGATTTGAGAAGAGAACAGGGGCAGCTCAGGGTGCATAGGATCTAGGATGAGGGTCGCTGTCTTCTTAAAGAATGTTCAGATGGAGAAGGAAAGAGACACACAAATTGAGAGAGAACAGAGAAGACAGGAAGGTCAGACACTTAGCGGAAACGAGAAAATAATGAGTGGGTTGTTCAACATTAGGAAGTGATACTAGATCTCAGTTTCCTATGAATAATCCAGTTTTATGATCAATTTTCTGCCTGGCTCATCATTTGGATGACAGATTCCCATGGCCACATTTTTAGGAAACCCAGAATGAGCATCTAGTCTAATGCATATTATTGGGTCATAAAAATCCTGGGTTCTTTTCCTTTTTTCTCTCAACAAAACAGAAAGTTGTGTTAGTCCTTGAAAATGTCAAACCATATGTCACACTACTGTTTATGTAAACACTACGAAGGCATTTTGCTACAACCATATTAGAATAGGTGTTGACATCAAGCTGTAGTTCAGGAGGTGGCAAGATAGTAAATTCTGGGGTCCTGTCTGGTGGCACAAGGGGTTAAGTCTCAGCACTGTGAAGCTGTTAGCAGCCACTGTAGCACGAGCTTGATCCCCGGCCAGGGAGCTTCCCACATGGCGCAGCAGACCTCTCCTGTCTCACCCGCTGCTCCCCTCCGCAGTGTATTTCAGTCAATCTGCCTGTTCTGCTCCCCACTCTGTTTCTAGTGAATTCTCTCACCCCCTACACCTCTGGCCTACACCCCAGTTCTTCAAAAAAAAAATAAATATTAAAAAAAAATTGTTACATTTGAAAGCACAAGACCCCATCGCATGGCCTGGCTGGGTCCTGCTGGACACTCGGACCAGCTTATTTTTCTACTTAATGTCTTAGTTTCTTTTCAGTCTACAGAGAAAATTAGGAAAACATCCTTATGAAGTTAGTGCTCATGGAAGTGAAGTCCTTAGACCAGTATCTTGCACATATTCCATAGACACTTCTTTTTTTTTGTAACCTGTAACAGGGTGAGAATAAACAGCATTCCTTCTGTTTTAGTGGTTACCTGGGAAAATTTGGAAACTATTTTTATTTTCTCAATGGACAACTACCAGTACCAGAAAGGCCAAACAAGTTGTGCTATTTGCTATTATTATCTCCAGTATGGATCAAATTGCCTGGTGGTAAGAACAAGAAAACCTTTTGCCTCGAGGGCCAGCAGCATTTGGAGCTGTGCAGATGAGAGAAGCTGGTTACTCAGTCCCTGTGGGGCAATGAGAAGCCTGGAGGGGCTACCTCTCCCATGTATTGGCTTCAGGTACAAAGGTGGGGCAAGTAAGTAAGTAGGGAGTGTACTAGTGGGGGAAGCAGTAATTGGGGGTGTAAGCTAGGGTGTAGTGACCTGGCGCTATTGCCTGAGGGACTCCATTGTTCCTGCTGGTCAAAGCATATTGTCTCTAATATCCCCTGCTGTTTTCACACGTACTGGTTTCCAGTATGTTCCTCACAACAGGACTTTTGCCCTTGGTAAAAGCACCCCTGTCCCCCCATTGCCCTATACCTGGCTGACAAGCAGGAACTCTGGGCACCAAGACAATATCCCAAGAACAGGAAGACTGGGTAAAACAAACCAACAGAAACAGTGATTCTATTCTCTCTTTTATTATTATTTATGTCTTTTACATTATTGTGTATTTCCCATAGGTTACTCACCACCGATTCACCCATGAACTGTCACCACAGTCCCTTGTGCTCTTTACTCCCCCATTTTGAGCCCTTATCCTCCCCCTCCCTCACTGAATGTCTCTTATTTGGCTCCCCTATATTCCTGCTATAAGTGAAACCATTCAATATTTTTCTCTCTCTTTCTGGCTTGTTTCGCTGAGCACGTTCCCTTCTAGCTCCATCCATGTTGCTGTGAATTGCATGTTTGTCTTTTTTGATTGCTGAATAGTATCCCAGTGTGTATATGGACCACGTCTTCTTGATCCAGTCATCTATTTTTGGGCATCGGGGTTGTTTCCATATCTTAGCTATTCTCTCTTTTATGTAATGATGTTAAGTCCTAAATGGCTAAAACTTGAAGGAAGATGTCTGTGGAATCTATATACTGTACCTTTTACTTAATTTTAGTATCAGTTACACTTTAAAATTTAATTTCTCAATGCTACTGATACTGAGCAAATGGGGCTTTAAAATTGGTCAAAGGCCACTTGGCACCAAAGGCACCACTTGGCCTTTAACCAATTTTAAAGCCCCCAAATTGCTTACTGGTCACTATCTTGGTTCTGCACCCGCACGCACAATTGCAAGACTACTCAGGCTTAAGGAACAATAATAATGGGATTTATTTAACAAACAGGGAAAAGCAAAGGATTACTGAAGTCAACAAATGGCCATTTACCTTACTTAAAGCAATATCCAGTCCTTTAAAGTCCCAGAAAATTAACAAAGGTGGCGTCTTCCCACCACTGCTGACATGGAGCTCCTCTTCCAAACAATAGGCCACGTTTCCAAAATGGTGTCTTCCTTCTTCTGTAGACACACAGCAATCAGACTGTAGGCCAGGTTCCAACTCACAAGAATGACACAGAACACAACTGGAGATGCTCCTGGAACTGCCATGGTGTCCCAGCACAGCACCAGGCCAACAACACTAAAAACAGTAACTACAGCGGCCAGATGGCCCAACAGTCTGCACTCATGCATCTTAGGAAGGTGCCTGCCTCGGGCCTCTGCCTTCTTCCTTTGGCTGCAGTAAAAACAAAACTGGGAGCAGTTTCCATCACTCGGCTACTTGCAAAGCCTCCAGTGTCGCTGGCCCCGAAGTCACTGAAGATTCCAAAAACGCTCAGTCTATATACTGGCGGCTCAAAAACTTCTGGCATCTGATTTCCAAACTCTCAATCTTCGTGGCTACATTTTCTGCCTCTTCCCTTCCTACATCATGGTGACTGCTCCTTCTTCTTTCTCTACATCATGGCGACTGACTCTCCTTCTCCTTTAGTCCCTTTTATTTCTCATCAGAATCTCTGCCCCAAACTGCAAAACTTAGCATTTTCCCCTGGGGCTAGTCATTCTCATCAGCAAACCCCTCCAAGGGGCACCACCTTTACCAGACTGTGGACTCAGCCCAGTTACACTACTTTATGGCAAACTGCTGACCTTCTCAGGAATCATAGCCTGTCGAGACTACCCCCATGTAGGCAAAGCCTGGTATCTCACCATGTAAATATAAAAGTTGGCTGAGGGCAACTTTTGCCCTTAGTTACAGGTACACACTAGAAAGGCTACTGAGAATGAACTTCAGGAGTAACTTTCACATTATGATTAACACATTTTTCGCCTGCAATTTCTCTACCAAAATTGTCAGAGGAAATGCACCAACACTTCCCAAAGTGAACAGAATAAACACTAATAAACAACTAATCAAGTTGTTCCAAATAAACACTCTCTGACATTTCCATAAAGTAAAAGTCTAATGCAAGATGTGAGGGAAAAAGTGAGCAGAAAGTGGGGAAAATAAACTAGAATCTTTGCAGTGGAGAAATCTCTTCTGTGATAGAATTTTTAGCTTTTCTTAATTTTTTTTTTAAGATTTATTTTTTATTTATACGTACAAGCTGGGGTACAGGCCAGAGGTGCGGGACAGCGAGAGGGTTCACCAGAGACAGAGTGGGGAGCAGAACAGGCAGATCAGAAATACACTGCTGAGGGGAGCAGCGGGCGAGGCAGGAGAGGTCTGCCGCACCATGTGGGATTCTCCCCTGCCGGGCGTCGAACTCGCGTCGCCGCTGCCTACAGCTCCACAGCACAGCACTTAACCGCCATGCCACTGGGGAGGCCCCAGCTTTTCTTAATTTTTTAAAAGGAGCCAATCAGCACCAAGCAGCATTGCCTGGAGAGACAAGTCTCACTCCTAGAATGGAAACAGATGTAAACCAGTATTAATCCAATAAAAGTACTTTTTAAAGAGGAAGCCAACCCTTCTTTTTCTTTTTCCCTTGATTTTTTTATGATTAAGCTTTTTTTAGCCTCCTCTGAAAATGTTCACCTCACTCTTCACAGTTATATATATATTTATATAGATGCGTGTATTTATATAGATGTGTGTGTGTGTGTGTGTATATATATATATATACACACACACACACACACTTCCATTAAAATGCAAGTACATTGGTGTGAATCCTCTAGTTAGCCAAAGCCTGAGGGATATAGACAAAGGTCAAGAAAATTCTCCTTGGCAATAAAATGTAAGTACATTCTCAGCCACATTCCCACTTTCCATTTTAATTTTCTTCCTCTTTAGCATCTCAGTTGAACATCTTTTTGGCTTTTTTTAAAGCCAATAATGAGATAGTGAAATATCTACTTCTTGCATCAGACGACGAGGGTAAAGGTCTGTGTCTTCTTGGTCATAACTGGTTCGCCCCAACCATTGTCTGACATATTGTAGGTGCTCAATAAAAGTTAAGCAGATTTCCTGAGAAATCACTTTCAACAATTCATTTGTCCTGGCTTAATAATCATTAGGAAATATTATTGAAGCCATCTGTGTAAGTCATCTCAAAATGACCACCGGTTACTATAGATATCTCAATTACTTTGACCACAAAGATTTTAACATGAAAAGGAGAAAACCAAACAACCAAAAAATATATTTAAAAAATAAAGCCTAATTATGCCTTTTTTCTAACCAAGTGTGGTGATCTCACTTCAATCCTTTATTCTCTTAATAGGAAGGATGCCAGATCTCCAGTCTCCCAAGGTAACAACAAAGAAGGCTGGCATCAGAGGATTCACCTCTCACTCCAAATTATTTCTAACCAGCAGACAAGAATTTCAAAGAAACCCACAGGTAATAAAACACAGACACACTACTGTCCTTACAGGTTATTTTCCAAATCTCTATGTGTTTCACCTGGATTTTAAGGAAATTCAACAGTCTAATCCAGCATGCTGTTAAAAAAGAGAGAGAAGAATAGACATGTACAGTTACTGATTTTTAAGTAAATCTTAGTTTCTTCCTGGAAAAGGTAATGGGGAACAGAGGACGAGGGGGCCGCAAGTTTGAGCATTGCATGTGTTTGGCCTTGCAGGCCCACATCACCACCTGGTGAAGTATGCCTTCATTTCCTTGACTCCTTTCTCTGACCTCCTACCACCCTGCCCTTGATTTGCACTTACCCTTATTCAAATGCTATGATCACTATAGCGCTAAAGCCCAACCTGGTGGGCCTGTAAGGGTAGCGCTGGTCACCTTTATCTTTTACCCAGGTCACATTATAGTATGAAATGAATACCTGATAAATAATTCCAGCAGAGGGACCTCCCTGGTGGGCAGGGGGTTAAGTCTCAGCACTATCAAGCTATCTCCAGCCACCATGGCAAGAGTTAGATCCCCAGCCAGGGAGCTGACCCACATGGCCCAGCAGACCTCTCCTGTCTTCTCCACTGCTTCCCTCAGCTGTGTATTCTGCTCCCCACTCTGTCTCTGGTGCATCCTCTCACCCCCTGCATCTCTGGCCTACACCCCAGCTCTTGTGTGCATAAATAATAATATGCAGAAATGAATAAATCTTTAAAAAAGAATAATAATTCCAGCAGTGTAAGTCATGTGCAGGTGAGAGTTAGATGGCCTGAAGTGACGGGAGGAAGTGTTAGTTCAAATAGGTCTAACCTCCCCTTCTGTTATTCAGAAAATCTCTGCTCCTGGCAGAAAGCACCCAGAGAAAGTAGCCGCAGAAAGTAGCTGTAGAAAGTAGCCGTGTGTGCACATAAACTGCATTTAGTTTTGTTCTTTTTTTTTAAAGATTTTTTATTTATACATACAAGCTGGGGTACAGGCCAGAGGTGTGGGGCGGCGAGAGGGTTCACCAGAGACAGAGTGGGGAGCAGAACAGGCAGATCAGAAATGCACTGCTGAGGGGAGCAGCGGGCGAGGCAGGAGAGGTCTGCCGCGCCATGTGGGATTCTCCCCGGCTGGGCGTTGAACTAGCATCGCCACTGCTGACAGCTCCACAGCGCAGCGCTTAACTGCTGCGCCACTGGGGAGGCCCAAACCGCATTTAGTTTTTAAGGTCTGTGGAACCAAGGTGGGTCGCTGGCCCATCCTACTTGCTATCCACTGATCCTGTGCCATGGTGGGAACAGCTGTCCCGAAGGAGCCCCCTTGGCACACAAGTCTTTTTCTCCAGGGAGCTACCTGCAATCTTGCAAATACAAGTCTACAGAATTTAAACATGCATTCTACTAGTTGTTGGTGTAGCTCCCAAAGTCGTAAAACTTTAGAGATAAGTTTTCTCCCCGAAAGATGGCAACCACACCGGTCACCCCCACTCTCCCTACCCTACCCCCACAGAGCTGTCTGCTATTTGTCCTTGTGGTGTTGATACAACACAGCCCCAATCTAGAAGACAAGAAAGGCCCACAGTCCAAGCCCAATTTTTACTAATTTAAGCACATTTAACCCCAGAGAGAAAGCCAAGAGGCTGGGTTGGCTGGGGTCAATTATTCTGCCAAGTTTGGGTGGGTTTGCACTAGTTGAACATTTAGTGCCAGCCCAGATCATTATGTGCTGGCACAGTAAATTAAGCTACCACACCTTTAATGAACTTAATTCCCTTCTTTTGACTGTGTTCCCATTTCCAGTGATTCACACTTTACATTTAGACACTTCTCCTATAGGTGTTTGCCAAAGGCCTTTTCTGGCAACTAAGCACTGGATAAGTTAGAAATTCACATAGAACCATCAACCTCACTTTCACATGTTCTATAAGCCAGAGCTGGACTGTGGGCCCTCCTGGTCAGATATCCTGGCACATCCCTCATCACTACTACACTTCATGTTTTAATTTGCAAGATTCAGCAAATTAAATGCTGCCATGGAAGGCAGTTAGAATCCTAAGTGCTAGCACCGACTCTACTCACCAAGGAAAAAATCAGAGGGGTGACTCAGAGAACGCAGTCGCCCCTGGATAAAAAAGAAGGTAGATTTGCTCTCAGCCATTGTTCTGAAAATGACAAAGGATTTGGGCTTTGGTGCATCAGGACCATGGAAGTTAGAGTTTCTATTTCAGCTTTCCATCTGGTTGATGAAAAAAAGACAGTGATGGTAATATGATTTAGAGGAGGCTTCCTGGCACCAAGTCATTTAAAAGCAGGACTGGTTTAGCCTTTAAAATGTGTTCTGGGTCAAACAGCGATTGAGTGTTAAACCTGGAACTGAGACTCCTGTTTTCCTGGTTCCCAGAATCTTGTCCCTAGGAATAGGGACATTGTAGCACACAGGGCTGAATAGTAAGTATCTTAGGGTGTGATGTCAGATGAGCCCTGTTACATGGTGGAAGGCAAGGAAGAACCGAAGACAGCCTGTGAATGAAGGAGGGTGGTGGTTGTAACTGAACTTCATTAGCCAAAATAGGCTGTCAACCAGGTTCTGGTGGTGAACAGCGACTCCCTGGCCCCATTCCACCCTAGACTTTCCACTTGATTTACAAAATAAGTTTCCTTTTGTGCTTTCAACAACTTCTTTACGCTACATTTTAATTGCATTTTAGAAGGGCTCTTTGACTCTCTCCTTTCATCCACTTAACAAATATTTACTGACTGAGAATCATGAATTTCTGAATGTCCCCCTGCTCCTTCATTTTTGGCCTTTCTTACTCAAATTATTCCATCAATCCTTTCTGTCTTCAAATATATCCATTCCTATTATTCTCTCAGTGCCCCCAAATTTCAGAAAGAGCTTTTCGCCTCCTTGCTAGAAAAATTCACTTTGAGTTTCAAGCATTCGGTGACCTTCCTTTGCTGTACAGACCGATCACCCAAAGGTTTCTCCTTGGGTTGTGTATAAGCAGCAGTTTGGGAATCTCTAATGGATTTTCCAGGAGGCAACTGATGAAAATGTCAACTTTCTAAACAAAGACATTTGTCAGAATGTTCTCTCAGAAATCCAGATGATTCACTGTTTTCATCAAGTTCAGTTTGCAACAGTAAGGGGGCATTGCCACCTGGTGGAAAAAACTTTGAGGGGTTAGATGGTTACCTGGGGAAACAGGATGAGCACATTTATGCAGACTGGAAAATGTTACCTTGGTAACATCATTTCAATGCCCCATGGCACAAAAACTGACCTCCTTCCATGTTCCATGAAATGCCAGAAAAAAAATTGTTGAGTTAGCAATTGCATTTAAATAGATCTACGTGATGTTATATTTTTAGGACTAAAATGACTTGAAATACCATAACTTATTTTTAATTGTTAACACACCCCCGGTGCCATTTCTTTCCCATTTATAGAATTTTCCACTCTTTCTATGATTTTCAATTGTTTCCTTAGCATGGCCTTTCAATAATGTTCAGCTCATATAGATATATACATATATCTATTATACCCACTGAAATTTCGCCTAACATGACTTTTAGCAGTTTTTTAGTTTTAAGTTTTCATTGGCCAGGCTATACCTGCTCCCCCCAAAATTTATCTAATTACTCATTGTCAAGTTTTCTGAAATCTCCCTTAAATTCCCATCATCTTCTTAAATCTGCTTTCAAAAATGTTAAGCATTACTTACTCAAAAGGCTCTCTCCAGTCTTTATGCTAATTGACCTCTCCATGACCTCCGCATCATCTTTGAAATTTTCCTTTGGTTTCCAGCTGTGTGGCTTCCTAATTCTGCTCTTCCTGATACTTTGGTTGCTTCTGTCCTTGCTTAATATTTACCACTCTTCTTTGCCTTGCTTCTTATCTGTGAGTATAAAACCAGAAACTTTTTTATTATCAATCCTCTCCTATTTTCAGTAACCCTATATAGATCTAGATCTAGATTGTGTGTATCTCAAATGCTCTATAGACTCAAGGACTTTTGCCTCTGCGCCAAGTCTGTGTCCTGTCTTCGTGTCCTATTTGTTTAGTTTATCCTAAACCCACATCTCCTTACAAGAGCTGAAACCCACTCTTGCCAAAATTGAAAGGAGCATATTTCTTATAATAATGACACTTCCCAACTGCTCCATTTCCATGCAAGCAAGCTTTCCCAATAATAGGTAATCAAAACTTTAAAGTAATTAAAAAATGAATTCTCTGCTTCATTGTTTGTATCCAGGGTGTCATATGCTCTCATTACTTCTTTTAAAATGTTTATCTTGAGCATAAATTTTATGGGTAGGAAGACTTTGTCTCTTTTGCCACCAAACACAGGGCTTGGCATATCCCACGTGTTTGAAAATTACTCATTGATAAATAAATGAAAAGCCTTTCTATTTTTCCACCTACGCACCAGCATCTATGTCACTGTCCTCTGCACTTTCTTTGTCCTGCACTCAAGAACATTCTTAGATCGAGGACTCCACTTGGGGGGTTCAGTAGAGGACCAGTTTCCTGGACCCCATTCCCAGATGGTGTGACTCAGTAGGACTGGCCATCCAGAAGAGCCTCCCACTCCTCGATTCAGGTAATGGGAGAGGAAGAAATACCTTTCTTCTTTAAGCCATTATTGTTTGAGCTTTTTTTGTGGCAGCAAGCTAAATAGCAGTGCATATAGGATTATAGGGTCTCATCAAATGAAGTGCTAGCTGAATTTATTGTTATTTTCTTTTTCTCTTTGCTCCTCCCTCTCTTTCTCCTCCTCCTCTCCCTCCACTTCCTTTGCCTTCCTCCCTTCCTCCCCTCCTCTCCTCCTATTCTCCCTGCTCCTCCTCCTACCCCCCACTTCCTTCTCCTCTATTATTATTATCCTTTTAAGTCTATAATAATGATTCCGGGAATACATTGTCTATGATTAACATTAAAAGTGGTCAATAGGAAGAAACCCTATTATGATGATGTTTGGTAAATCCACTGAATTTTATGATCCTACTACCCCAATGAAAGGGCCACTTTCATTCCACTTCAACAAATTAGGAAGCAAAGCATGAGCAACAGATGCAGTGTCTTTCCCAAGGTCACCGAGCCAGAATATGGTGAGATTAGGATGTAAGGTCAAGTCCATCTGTTTCCAAAGCCTTTGCTCACCTGCTCCCTAGCTTGTGGTTTGATCGCATTTTGTTTGGATACACACATTTATTAACATCACCAGGCGTACTGTAGACGAGAGGGGAACCCACAAATAGATTAGCCAGGCACTTGACAACGTTTAACAAAAAATCCATAACGATATGTAAAACAGACCTTTCTTTGGGGTTCATGTCTTGTTATCAGTGGGAATCTATGAGTGGTCCCTGTTTTCCCAGCTTTCCACATTGGGCATGCTTTTAGAGCCACAAGGCACAAATGGCCACCGCTTGGGAGAGTGTCAGTTGTAGGATGCTATGTCTTTGCTAAAAGTACTACTGGACAGATTGCTTTTTTTTTTTCCAGTAAATTTGACTTTTTAAGTTTTGACGCAAATACAAGGCTTCAGTACTTGACCTCTGGGGGACCCAGATGGCTATTCCATTAGCAGCCCCCAGAGGAAGCTGCTCTTACCTCCAGGTCCCTTTAGTTCTCCCGGCCCCCTTTTCACTCCATCTCATGGCCCTGTCACTTGAGTGCTGGTTGTCATCTCTTCAGCACTAATTACTTCCCAGCAGGATGGAGCCAGGGTCTCCAATGGTGTAAAAGTCCAAGAAGGAGAAGGGAAAAGAGCCGAGTGTGTGTGGAATCTGCCCTCCAGGTGTGGAATCTACAAACAAACTGCTCACACCATCCATAGAACAATCCCCTATGCTATCACTGCTAAGGAAAAAAAAAAAAAAAAGATTTGCATCTCTTTCCTTTCCCAGCTAAACCCAGAAGGCAAAGAGCATGAAAGCCCTCCAGCCACCTCCATTTTCAATAGTGTATGTGTGTGTGTCTCCCCTAGAGACTGTGAAAACCCCCTCAAAAGCAAACCTTCAACTTCTCCTGGCCACCCTCCTAGTCTTTAAAAAATTATAAGAAGCAAACCAAAAAAACGTTTGTTCACACATTGCTTTTGTTGAGTTTGGATCTCTTTTTGAAGAGCACACAATCTTTGCAGTTTATGAAAATAGAAGCTATGGGGAAATAAATTTGCATTTGAAAGGGGTGAGTCCCCCCCAACCCCCAGCCTTGGTGGCATCCCTAGTCATGTGCTGAACTTGGGTCTGTATTTCTGTCTGTTACAGAGGGAAGGACCAAAGGCCATACTGGGTGCTTGGCTCATGTGGAAGATGCCAGCTGCTGGGTTGCAATTGTCAGTGACGCTTCATGAGAGAATCACAGACGGTCATTCTGGGAATCAGCACCCAGATTCCCCCAGCCACCTCGCATCTTCGTGACTTGATATTCCAAAGATTGAGGCATGTGGAGAAATCAGCACCCTGTGAGTTCCTTGCCACTGAGCTCGTTCAGCACAACTCTGTATATTTTGGAAAGCCAGTGCTGTATTAAAGCCCGTGGGACTGGTCCAGTGCCCATCACAAAGGAGGGATGCAGAAGAAGTGCTCCCTTTCATTTCCATCAAGAACTGGTCCAGGGTGCTTTCTGATTGGGTTGTTTAATGAAATAATTGTTATTTGCTTTCCGGAGTGAGAATTTACTTTCTTTCTCCCTCCTTTGGAGTTCTTCGTTTTAAGATAAGCTCAAATATTGACAGAACAGGAGCTAAGATTAAAGGACATATAAAATGCATTAGTGTTAGACCCAAGGAAGAAGAAAAACCAAGGGGCCTCTCCCACAGTAAATACAAGCGACGAGAGTCTTAAGAAAACATCACTGGACGGGACTCGTGTCCGGATGCGACGGACCCAGTTGACAGGCATCTGAAAACAGGGTGGATTCTGCACCTTGACACCCCCAGGAACAAACCATTGTATGACCAGAGCCCCCTTTTTGTTCATTTTGACCATTTTCCTTTTGGTGTGTATCACAACCTGAGGCGTAATGAGAACCAGCTGCTGCCCCGCGGAGGGAAAGAGGAAAGGCTCCACCAAAGAATCGAAAAGCTGAGGAGGGGTCTCGCTGGTGGCGCAAGGGTTAAGTCTTAGCACTATGAAGCTATCCAGAGCCACTGCAGCACGAGTTCGATCCCCAGCCAAGGAGCTGACCCACACAGTGCAGCAGACCTCTCCTGTCTCACCTGCTGCTCCCCTCAGCTGTGTATTTCAGTGGATCTGCCTGTTCTGTTCCCCACTCTGTCTCTGGTGAACCCTCTCACCACCACCCAACACCTCTGGCCTACACCCCAGCTCTTGTATGCATAAATATTTTTTTTTAAAGAAAAAAGCTGGGGAGGAAGAGAGTCAGCAACCCACGACCTTATGTGTAAAGTCACTTAAAGAAAGACCAGATCAAGTTCGATGAAAAGGAAGAGAGGAAAACAATTGCTCTGTTGGCTGTTCTCCTTGAGGTGGTGAACTTTTTCCTGTGTAAGTTTACATCATCCAAAGCTGCTTATTTCTCAACCAAGAGAGGTATGTTCATTCACTGAGTTTTAGATTTGTCCCAATCTGACCAAAAAAAAAAAAAAAAAAAAGCGCATCCTATTTGTGCTAGAAGCAGGATTCAGGATTCAAAATGATGACTAATTATTGACAGGGGTAAATAGAGAATTATCTGGTTCCCAGTTAATATAAATTAATATGTTTAATGTGAGGGCAGGACAGACCAAAGGGGAGTTCCCGTTTCCCCTTGTAAAATATTTACTATTCAGGTCCTCACCAGTTCCACCAGTCAAATATTTGCTGTCAGAGTTCAGGGGCAAGGTGAGACGCGCGGCTGTTCGTGGGGACGTGGGCTGAGCTGGCCCGATGGAGTCAGGTTCGCTAAGGTTTAGTCTTTGGGTAAGCCTCTGACTCTCTTCAGGGAAAGCAAATCACTGAAGAAATTCCTGTAAATTAACAAGCTATTAAATGGAAATTCTTGTAAACAGAAAATAGAAAAAATTAATGGAAAATAAAAATGTATATCAATATAAACACTCTTTTAAAAAAAATATATATATATGCATACAGGCCAGAGGCATGGAGCGGTGAGAGGGTTCACCAGAGACAGAGTGGGGAGCAGAACAAGCAGACCTACTGAAATACGCTGAGGGGAGCAGCGGGGAGGCAGGAGAGGTCTGCTGCGCCATGTGGGAATCTCCCCGGCCGGGCATCGAACTTGCGTCGCCGCTGCCAACAGCTCCACGGCAAAGCGCTTAACCGCTGCGCCACCAGAGAGACCCAATATAAACACTCTTGATAAATCTCTGAATTCATGTTGAAGGCCTTTGAGATTCTAGGCTAGGAGTCCTAATTAACCTGTTAATTTGGAGGCTTCTTTAATTCTGGTAAATCACACTGACATTCCAAAGCCCATATTCATTATCTTTCAAATCTACTAGGCATACCTCAACATTGACAATCTATCTTGTTATTCATTTTTAGAATATTTTTACCATTCTCTCTACAAAAGTAACATTTATTCTACAGTCTAGAGTATACCTTTCTACCAGGAAGAAACAGATCATTCCCTCTCCGAGTTATGTCTGCTGTGCCATTCTCTTGATTCCTTCTGCTGGAGGGAAGGTGGGCTGGGGAGGGCATGTTCACTTAGAGCAGAAGAAAACAGGAAATGGAGAAGTAGACCTTTCCCTCCTCAAGTCCATCCTTTCACCCATTTCATTCAGCCTCCATTTTTACACTAAGTGCCTGTCTAATTCTTTTTTTTTAAGATTTATTTATGCATACAAGAATTGGGGTGCAGCCAGAGGTATGGGGTGGTGAGAGGATTCACCAGAGACAGAGTGGGGAGCAGAACAGGAGGATCTATTGAAATACACTGCTGGGGGAAACAGTGGGGAGACAGGAGAGGTCTGCTGCGCCATGTGGGTCAGCTCCCTGGCCGGGGATCGAACTCATGCTGCAGTGGCTGCTGATTGCTTGATAGTGTTGAAACTTTAACCCCGCGCCACCAGGGAAGCCCTAATTTTTTCTTTCTATAGCTGCCCAAAAGAAGCCAATGTCTGCTGTTTGTTGCCCCAGGACTGACACTCTGAAATGACTCAGCCATCAACACTTTCTAAAGACTCCTAATTTTGATTCCTGCCCTCTGTCCAGCACTATAAGCCATACAGACCTGAGTCACCTTCCTAATAAAACAGGCCAAAACACCTAAGTCAGATTCATCTGTTCCTCTGAGGAGTATAAGCAAAGGCTGTGGGGAAGGAGCTTCCAGCCCTAAGCTTCTGCTAGGCAAAGGGAGCTTTCTTGGGGCCATTTCCCTTCTGTTGTAAGCTTCCAAATGCAGCCATGTGCTAAACAGAGAAAATCCATCCTCAGGACTTTCTGGGATTTGGGTCAAATGTGCTGGGTTGTCATTCTGCTCTTAAGGTCCTTTAAACAAAAGAGCTTTGTCTCAAAACATGGATCAGTCTTTTCTTAAATTAGGTGAGTGGCTTACCAAAGCTAAAACAGGAAGCCGCTTTATTAGTAGAGTGGAGGACAAATCCACATTAAAATAGCTGATACTGCATGTAAATACAAAGGGGAGATAAATCTGACAGAGAACAAGGACAATGTCTAAGTTTCTGAATCATATACAGAGCTGTAACCAATGATACTGCAGTAAAAATTATTTTAAAATATAGTTTAAAATTAAATGAAAATATACACAAATGGCATGATAGGCAGGTCACTTCAAAAAATCTAGAAACTCACTAATCTTTCCCAAAGTATGCCTTTTCAGAATGCCCCTCAATTTTTTCCATTATTTTCCTTAAAAACCTGTGTGGCAAACACTCTGTGTTGTACTGATTTTTCATTTCACCATAGCTACTGGGAGGAATTGTTTCAAAGCTGGAAATCATGAATGAGAGGATGGCAATAAGCTTGTCAGAATGTATTGTAAGTTGCCTGTACTTCTCATTACATCATGGATTGACCTCCACAAGAGTATTTGCCTGATGTGACTTAAACTATGCCCTGGTGCAGGGAACCTTGGGGAGGGCTGGAAAAAAAGGGCATCCCCTCACTGTTAGGAGTGATCCCCCACATTTGTCTCCATGCATTTGCTCAGAGTCAAAGCAAGTTCAGAGAAGAGTGTCTAAAGAATTTTAAAGAAGGAAAAGGTAGGTTTCTGGCCTCCTGAACAAAGGTGATCCCAAAATTGTACACTGAGGGCCTCCCTGGTGGCCTAGGGGTTAAGTCTCAAGCTATCACCATGACAGACCTGAGTTCGATCCCCAGCCAGGGAGCTTCCCATATGGTTCAGCAGACCTCTCCTTTCTCGCCCGCTGCTCCCCTCAGCAGCGTATTTCAGTAGATCCGCCTGTTCTGCTCCCCACTCTCTCTGGTGAATCCTCTCACAGGCTGCATCTCTGGCCTAGACCTCAGTTCTTGTATACATAAATAAAATAAAATAAAGCACAAAATATATAAAATTTTTAAAAAATGAAAAATTGTGCACTGTGCATTTGACAAAGTGAGTTTGCAGATCTTCTTGCTACTCCATCATTCTCTCAAAGAACACTGAGCTTACACCCTCCCTTAGAACTTCTGCATCTTCAAGAGAGTGAGGCCAGGATTTCTGGACCCTTCTAGACCTTTTCACCAGTTCTCCACATGACTGTCATGCACACTAAATTTGGTCAACCATTAGCATTTTATAAAACTACTCCAAAGCACAATTGCCAACAAAGACTTAAAGCATTAAAAAAAAAGAGATTAAAAAATGTGGCTATTTCCAACAACTATATATATATACACATACCGTATAGCCAGCGACATTAAACAGTTAAAACATAATCTACCACCAATAAGAGGTTAATATTCAGTATGAAAAACAACATGTCAGTAAGAAAATGGCATGAAACTCAGGAGAAAAATTAAGAAAAATATTTGAAGAAACATTTCAAAAGCAATAAACTCAAATATTCAAAGACTATGAAAAGTGGCTTAGTTTAACTGGCAACCAGGGAAATGCAAACCTAAACAAAAATAAAATGCCCTTTTGGCAAAATTGCCAAAATGAAGAAGTATGCCATTCCTGCTCACGGTTGGTAACCCAGGTAAACAGGAACTTTCGCAAATGATCATTATAAATTGGTACAACCACCTTGGAAGGAAGCTGGTAATACCTAGCAAAGGTAAAAATGTACACACCCTTTAACTCAGAAAGTCCATGTGCAGTTGGGTAATTTATTTTTTTTAAGATGTATTTATTTATACACACAGGAGCTGGGGTGTAGGCCAGAGGTGTGTGTGTGGGGGGTGGGGGTGAGTGGTGAGGGAATTCACCAGAGACAGAGTGGGGAACAGAACAGGCAGATTGACTGAAGTACATTGCTGAGGAGAGCAGCGGGCGAGGCAGAAGAGGTCCGCTGCGCCATGTGGGAAGCTCCCTGGCCTGAGATAGACTCCAACAGTGGCTGCGCATAGCTTCATAGTGCTGAGAGTTACCCCCTTGCGACACTCGGGAGCCCCCTGGGTAATTTATTTTTCAAAAAAATTGTCCAGCACATGCAAAAGGCAATGTGCCTGAGAATATTCATAATCAGGTTGCTGGTAATAGTCCCAACTCAAAAATTACTTTAAAGTTCATCAAAAGGTGCATGGGGCATGAAACGTGGGGTTTTCATATGACAGAATAAAGTAAAATACATGAAAGAAATGAATCAGTACCATATGCATCTGAATGGATAATTTTCAAAAGCTAAATTGAGTGAAAAAAACAAGTTACAAAAGGAAAGGAACATAAATGATTTATGGAAAAGCTAAGCATAATAGGAGTTTCCATGCCCCTCACAGACCCTGGGTTAGTAAATGTCACATGGATTGTAGGTTAAAGCAATTGCTTTTGGAGAAAGAGGAATGGGGTACAGAAAGGAAAATTCAATTTTTTAATATCATCAATAATAAAGTAATATGAACATTTCTTTATTTGATAAGTTCTTTATGTATAGTGCCATATTTATTCTTGTAACAAGCCTATCAACTATTTCTTCTTTGTCCAAATGAGGAGTTTCAAATATTGAATTTCGAGTATTAATATACACACACACTTTAACTTTGAAGTCAGTTTAGGGGGACAAAGCTTTCTCTTGATCTGGGTAGTGAGAATTAGGTGTGCGTAAGCGCATCAGATTATTTTTGTGCATTCCTCTGTTTAAATTTTTCCTTCAAAACTACATATGCTTTCACATATCTCATTATATCGATAAAGAACCTGATTTACCAAAAATACTTGAAAACGTATGTCCACACAAAAGTCAACACAAGGACATCTGTAATATCTTTAGTCAAAATATCCCAAACTTAGAAGCAACCCAAATACCCTGCAGGAGGTGAATGGATAAATAAACTGTGGTATGTCCAGATAATGGTGTAGTCTTCCATGTGCAAAAGAAATGAGTTATCCACTCACGAAAAGACATGATGAAGGGCCTCCCTGGTGGCGCAAGGGGTTACGTGCAGCACTATGAAGCTGTTCAGAGCCACTGCAGCAAAAGTTTGATCCCCGGCCAGGGAGCTTCCCACATGGCGTAGCAGACCTCTCCTGTCTCCCACTGCTCCCCTCAGCAGTGCATTTCAGTCGATCTGCCTGTCCTGCTCCCCACTCTGTCTCTGGGGAACACTCTCACCACCCCCACACCTCTGGCCTACCCCCCAGCTTGTGTGCATAAATAAATAAGTCTTTAAAAAAAAAGACATGATGGAAAAATAAATACGTATCACTAGCTGAGAGAAGCCAATCTTAAAAGACCACATACTACATAATTTCTACAACTAACATCCTGGAAAGACTAAAACTATGCACATAATAAACATTCAATGAGAGTCCCAAGGGGGCAAGGAGGGCAGATGACATGATGGGATATTTTTAGAAAGGTAAAACTGCTTTGTCTGATCATGCAGTGATGAACATACATGCTTGCATCCAAACCCATAAACTGTGCAACACCCAGAGGAAACCCTAAACTAAACTATGGATTTTGGGTGGATTGATGCACCAATGTTGGATCAGTCTTGATGAAAACTGCACCGTGGGGGCTGTGCACATGTGGGTGCAAGGGCCATAGAAGAAATTTCTGTACCTCCCTCTCAATTTTCTTGTTAACCTAAAATTGATCCCCCTCTGGGCCTCCCTGGTGGCGCAACTGGTTAAGCGCAGCACTATGAAGCTATCCAGAGCCACTGCAGCACGAGTTCGATCCCTGGCCAGGGAGCTTCCCACATGGCACAGCAGACCTCTCCTTTCTCCCTGCTGCTCCCCTCAGCAGTGTACTTCAGTCGATCTGACTGTTCTGCTCCCCACTCTGTCTCTGGTGAATCCTCTCAACCCCCCACACCTCTGGCCTGCACCCCAGCTTGTATGCATAAAATGAATCTTTTTAAAAAATTGATCCCTGCAAAAAAATAAATAAATAAAGACAGAAAAATATTTGAGGCTCAAAAGTTTAAGGGGTCAGCAGCCTTCCAGACTCTGTAGCCTATTTTGAACTTCTGGATTGAAAACTGTAGCGCCAATGCATCACTCTCTACACCATAAAACGCATCCAGGAACATGGTCCTGAGGACAAATCATGCATATGAGATGGATGAAGACACATATGGGGGGTGGGGGGGGAGTGGGGAAGAGAGAGAGAGAGCGAGAGCGAGAGAGCGAGAAAGAGAGAGAGAGAGAGAATGCAGAGGGAGACAGAGAGATTGAGATTTTTAATCCAAACTCTCAATTTAGCATTTCTTTCAGAAAAAGGTTTTTTACGGAAACTATAACCCTGATTCTACACATCACTAATTCATTAAAAGTCAAGCTCAGCAATGAATTTGGCTTCAGGTTCTTTCTTCCTGCCTATTCTTAGAGCTCCATTTGCTCTTCCTAAAATGTGTTCCAAGAGCTGAATGCTGAATTATTTTCCTACTCCCATTTTCTCCCTTGCAAAAATGTCTTTATTGTTCTTTCAATCTTGCAGCCCATTCTGCCCATTCTTAGAATAGAAATTATTCCATCAAGGTATTAAGACATCAAGATCTTCTCGCCTTGAAATTATATCTAGTATTTGTGTCTGTCTTGAGGGCTAACAAAACTTCAGAATCCTCTTTCCAGCACACAGTGTCTGCTCTCAAATAGTCTCTCCTCCTTCTTAACCCTTCCCATTAGTTGTTCTTGCTTTTGAATCTGATCACTGAATCCTATTATGGAAATTACTGGCCACTTTGAATATCTTAATCCCTAAGGGCTGGTCAATCCCTTCCAACATCCAACAGGAAGGAGAAATGAACAAAGGAAGAAATCTGAGAGTCTCTGCCTTCTTTTTTTTTACCTCTCTTTGGACTTCTACAGATGTATCAATTTGCAAGCAAAGACCAAATGCTCCAGGTCCTATTAGCTTCGCCAGGGGAGTGAATTCAGCAGATTAGTCATAACACCAGCAACGCTCAGCTGTCACCCACATCAGCATGGTGCTAACAGAAAGTCTTTTCTAGGGTGCTGTTTCGCAAAAACATTTTCTTTCTAATGTGAAAGAAAGGGATGGAATTAAATGCTCAGTAGCTCTGGTGACCAGAAGCAGTTCGTTTCAAGCAGCCTTGCCTTGCTGCTGCATATTCAGCACTTACGGCAGGTGTTTAGGGTAACATGGGCTAGGAATTGCAGCAAAGGTAGTGAAAGAAGGTTCACGTTCCCACAGGAAGTGAAGTGAGAATAAGCCTCTGTTCATGGACCTCATCACACTTGTGTGGTCGTGCTCTTCCTGGAGTAATTTTTAACCCTTTGATGCAACTTTACCTGCTGGATTACGCACCTTAAAATCGGTTTCGTTTTTTTTTTTTTTTAAGATTTATTTTTTATTTATACATACAAGCTGGGGTACAGGCCAGAGGTGTGGGGCGGCGAGAGGGTTCACCAGAGACAGAGCGGGGAGCAGAACAGGCAGATCAGAAATACACTGCTGAGGGGAGCAGCGGGCGAGGCAGGAGAGGTCTGCCGCACCATATGGGACTCTCCCCGGCCGGGTGTCGAA
>PVIJ01014282.1:0-41470 GCA_004024925.1 Scalopus aquaticus | reverse complement strand
GGTGCGTGTGTGCGGGTGCATGTAGGCGGATGTGTGTGTGCGGGTGCGTGTGTGCGGGTGCATGTAGGCGGATGTGTGTGTGCGGGTGCGTGTGCACGGGTGCGTGTGCGCAGTGGACCTGGGCTCTGGTGGCCACGGGCTTTGCCGCGGGGATTCGGTGCCTCCCGCACTTTCCGTGCCTCTGATCACTCATGTCAAGGGCGAGAAGCTCTCCCAGCTTCCTCGGTGACCAACTGGTCAAAATACAAAAGAAGTAACAAGACTCGGGTGGCCCAGCCCTCGGGCAGCTGGGCCAGGACGGCGTCGGTGGGAGGGTGGCGGCCCAGACACGGCTGCCGAGCCTCACGATGCGGCCTTCGCTGCACCCCGCTCCTCTCCGCCTTCCAGAGCAAACCGGGAGGCCACCCAGGGTCACACCTCAAGTTTGGGGAGGCTCAAAATGAGGTCACGGGCTTGAGCCGCACTTGATTGTTGGGTAATCTGCGAAGTCACAGACACTGCGCTATTTCTCCTCCCTCTCCGCCCCTCCTTTTCCCCTCCCCTCCTTCTCTTCCTCCTCCTCCTCCTGCCCCTCTCCCTCCTCCCCTCCCTTCCCCCTCTTCCTCGCTGCGGCGCTTCTTCTGCATCATCATCGTCATCATCACCAGGATTCGGCCCCACAGTGGACTGTGGTGGAGTCCATCACTGTCGTCTCTCCCAGTTCATATTTATTTATCTATACCCTACAGATTGCTAGAGAGGACTTAAGGCCATTTAAAACAAATATAATGGCAGCATGCTAAGAAAATAAAATGTAGTTGAAAATAGGAACAAGGAAGGGGGAAGCGCCATGATGTGGCAGGAAGTCGACATCACCTCTGGACTGGGGGTTCTCAGCAGCCAAGGCAAAGAGGAGCGCAGAGGCCCCTGCTCTCCTTGCTGTAACTGAGGCAGCCACCAGGTCTCCAGAAATGGCCCTGTCCTGCCAGCCAACTCCACGGGGATGTGCTGGGGAGTCTGGCGTCAGAGGCAAAGTCCAGGAGCCCAGAGGAGCAGCTGGGGGGCGGGGGCAGGGCCCCGGAAATACTTTCTGGGGGAAAGGGAGCCAGCAGGGTTTAGGTGTAACCGAGCACATCAGGAGGGGCAGGTGTACTAGCCCAGTGTATGTGGGCACCTCCGTGCCCGCACGCACGGGAGCTCCGTAAGCATCCATCCAGCGGGAAAGCCAAGGAGAATACCTAGTTAGCTCGGAAATTCAGCCCAGCCCCGCATGCCTGCTGCTTCCAAGAGTCTGTTATTTGATAACAGGGCTCCCTCAAGTCTTAGACTGCAGCACTCTGTCTTTCCCTTGCTACAACCTTTGTCTAAATAGTGCCAAGCAATGTGGCATTCTGGAACGTTCCAGCACCTTAGTGCTTCCTCAGCAGGCACTGGTATCAGGAAACTCTCGGAGGGGAGGGAACACAAGGCTCCCTCCCAGGTGACAGATCCGGGCTGACTCTTCCACAAGAGAAACTGAAAAACCCCCAAAACACCTTGTTGATTTCACCGATATTAGCTGGGTCTGATTAGCTGAGTTTGGTCAATGTATTTTCGGCAACTTGATGGTGCCGAATGAGCTTGGGGGGCAGGACCAAGCAAGAGAAATAGCCCCCCCCCCCAAGTAAGAACCAGTCACTGCTAATTTAACAAGCCAGAAATGGGTCTCCTACCGCATGCCAGCCGCGTGGACTCAGGAATCCGGAACTCCGATAAATAAACCACATCTGCCCCTCACCTTCAACTCACCAGCTCCCTCTGCACTCCCTCTTCCTGATCTCTGGCCAAGGATCAAATTCGTGCTGCAGTGGCTGTCTTTAGCCTCATAGTGATGAGACTTAACCCCTTGCACCACCAGGGAGGCCTCTCAAATAATTTCTTACAATCCATTTTTCTTTTCTTTCACTCAATTGTATTGGGTATGAGGTGTGCAGATTTAGTTCCCAGAACCTGCACCCGCAACTGGCAGAGGCAAGTGGCACTCAGAGACCCTATTTGGCCATGCAGATCAGATCTCAGAAGAGACTGCCAAGGGACAAAGATTTCGTGAGCAACTACTAAGCGTTTCTGCAGACCTTGCAGACTGTGCTCTGTCTCTGCAGCACATGGCGACAGATTGCGGAATCTCAGGGAGCCAGAACTCTGAATTTCATTTAGCATTTAATTAACTGGAATAGACCAGGAACTCATGGCAGCCCCCTGATTGCAATCTGTGGATGGATGGGCATTTTTATCTGAAAATGATGACCAGCTTATCTTCTGTCGTGCAGCCTTCACACATGATATGTATCTCTCGTTATCCCAGCCAATCAAACACAGAAAGTTTATTAAGATTCTATCATTCCAAGTTATCACCAATGATAGGATTTTTCATCTGAATGTGCTTGCGAGCAATACCGTATTTTGTCTAAGAGACCCTCGGGGAGAACGAGGAGGGAAGGTTATCACTTAGGGGCGTGGAGGGAAGCCAGCTCCATGGCCACTAATGAGTGTCATCACCCAGATAAACCTACCAACTGGGTCACTTAAACAAGTCTGTGACTCCCCCTTTTTAAAAAGTGGATTGGCACCGCTACACAATGACGTAAAAAAAGGGAAAAAATCAGACTGACACTACAATGAGGGGGGAAAGCTAAGGACTAGGTAAGTGGAAAGTAAGCATGTGACTCCACCTTTTGTTGGAAGAGGGCTCTGGGCTCCCAGGAAGCCACAGGAAGAGTGAGATGTGGTCCGTTCTGAGCTCTGTGGGCCCACAAAATGACCACTATCCGTTACTTCTGAGAAGCCATGTAGGTCACTTAAGGGTGAGAAATGTGGAACCACAGACTTCGACACTCACTATTAACTCACCCAACAAATAGGTCACAAATTCTCCTTTATGCTGGCCACCACGGTGCTGCTTTATCAGCACCTAATCTGACTCACCTGCACTCTTAGGGTGGACAAGCCATTGCCCTCTGTGACCAAAGAGCAGTGAGGCAATCCCAGGAAAGTGCTAGTGGGCTCCCAAGGGTGCAAAACACCCACTAAGACCCAGGGTGGGCTGATTACACTAGTCAACAGTGAGATTGTTACTGGCTTAAAAAGGCCCTAATCTGTAGCATCTTGGTGTGCTGAACATGAATATAACCCTGAAAAATTTTTATTAGCTCTCCTTTTGATGATAGTTCATGTAATTCATTTTGTATGTTTCACTGTGTAAATTTATCCTGTAGGACTGCAACAACATCCTAAATCATCCTAGAATGATGTAATATTGCATCGCATTGCATAATACCATCATGCACACATCATCCAGAGTGGATTGCATCATTTTCTGATGCAATGCGATACTACTGCCAGGCGGCCGCTGAAGTAAGCTGACGTCAGCAGTGCACTATAGAAAGCCCTGGCGGAAAGGTTGAGCATTGAAAATATTTCAGACTTTGTGCGAGACAGTTTAAGCTACTGTTCCATAGAACTGTTATTACTTTATCCATTTAGGCACAATACAGAACAGCAATGCCTCGAAAGTGCGTAAATAGCGTGGACAATTTCTGCTCTATTTGTGGGGAAGTGACACTTGCCAACCAGAAGAAAAGTGTCACTTCTCAAATGAAGAAGGCCTATCATCTCTACTTCGGATGCAAGGTTGGTGACCAAGACAAGCCTTGGGCCCCACATATATGCTGTGCTACATGTACAACACAGCTTTCACAGTGGTGAAATGGCAAAAGACCATCCATGCCGTTTGCAGTCCCCATGGTGTGGAGAGAGCCAAGCAACCACATAAAAGACTGTTACTTCTGCTTGGTTCCTCCTCTTTCCAGCAGAATAACGAAGCCAATGAAGTTGAGAATAGTCTACCCAAACATTCCGTCTGCATTGAGACCAGTTCCACATGGTGAGGGGCTTCCTATTCCAGAACCTCCAGCAGAATATTCTCTTGATTCATCTGATGAGGACAAGGGTGAGCCGACCTCTTCTTCTCCTGTCCCATCAGCATGCAGGGATCCAGATTTTCACTGTGGTGCATCATCAACCCCACACAGACTAACACAGGAAGAACTAAATGACGTGGCTCGTGATTTGGACTTATCCAAGAATAAGGCAGAATTGCTAGAATCAAGACTCCAACAATGGAATCTTCTAGAAGAAGATATCACAATTACCTTCTATCGAAAGTGCCACCAGCAGTTGGAGCCTTTCTTCAGAAGGAAAGTACTCTGGTATTCTGTTCCAATATTGAGGGCCTCATGAATGCCTTAGAAATCACTCATGACCCACAAGAATGGAGACTATTTCTAGACTCTTCGAAACTGAGTCTTAAGGCTGTGCTTTTGCACATGGAAACCGTCTTTCATCTATTCTATTCCTGATCAGCTGTACAAGAGACAAGCGAAGAAATCTAAGAAGCAGTCTACGATTTGATTTTTTACAGGTATTAAGGATAGGCCTGTTACTATTGGCATGCATTTCGTGGTGTAAACATCAACTTATTGCAGATTACAAAAAAAAACTAGAGCCAAACTTAGAATTTGACTGTCATATTTGTATTGAGCACATACAAATTGATAGGAAATGACCGATTTTATTTCAGTAACAGACTTTTGTAAAAATGTGTTGACCAGTGTTGCAGGAGCTCATGCACCTGGGAACTTTTCACGGACAGACAGAGATAAAAGACAGACGTCCTGCTAGGAGAAAAGGGAGGTGAGAAAAATGACATCAGCACTGATGTCCATGTGAGGGGTCCTGACCTTCCTCCCTGGTGACAGCAACTGGAGGTACTGACTTGGCTGTCCATCACCCAGCCCCGCCCAGGAAGGGCCCGTAGTGGCCGCCGGGCAGGTTCCCGATGAAAGAGTGGGGGGAGCAGGGGGGAGCAGAGGGCAGCCCCGCAGGCTCAGCGGTGATGGACATTCTCGGTGCTCGGTCCACCAGCCTCACCTGCTCACCTTCAGATTCACACAACTTGCTGGGCGCTGCTTCCCAGGGGGTCCGAGGGACCAAGGAAAACGTGTATATGATTTCGCGAGATCTCTGGATTTTCCAGGCAAGGTCATTTCGTGTCCTTGATCTTAGTCGATCTGGTTGGGGGAAAACCGCCGGGGGGAGAGGAAGCCAGAGCGAAGTCTGGGGCAGCAGACTTCCACGCCCCACTGTCTTGGGGGTGATGCTCCTGCTTCTGCCCCCCACGGCCTGCATCTGCGCCTTCATAGCCTCTTCCAGAAACTTCCAGAAACTTGGGTGGAATTAGAGTTCACCCCTGGGAGCTGTGTGGCCCTTGGGCAAATAATTGAACCTCTGAATTTTAAATGCTTCCTCTGCCAAATGTGGAAAATCTGGTCGTTTGCAACTCAAAGTAGTTGCCAATCTTCTGGTGCCCCCCACACACCCCCAAGGCAGTCAAGGCAGTTTTTCCACAGCCTCCAATCACCCACTCTCCATCTTTCAAGCTGTCCCCACTAACTTGGCAACTGGTGATTCAGTGCTCCCCATCCTAGCAAAATAAGGAAGGTGAGCACCCCTGCAGGGGCCACCCTCAGCCACCCACAAGCAAGGCCCAGGGCTTGGGGACCCATCACTCTCTTTGCTCTCCTGAGTTTTTACCTAGTTTGGGGACTCTCCCCCTAATTTTTCTACCCCCCTTTCTCGAGCCCGGGGGCCACGTGGAAGCTTCTGCCTCTGCCTCGTGCCCATAACTCGTCACTATTACCTCGACACCTCTGACAACACCCCTCCCTGGAACTCATTAACTCGGCTTCCCGTTAATTCATTAGCACTCAGGAGCCCCAGTGCCGATCTTTCCCACCCACCCCCCGGTCTCTGCCCTTACAAATTTCATTTCTGAGGTTTCTCTCACATTCCGTTTATTGTGACATCATTTATGAAGTTCTCCCTCGACAGGAGAGGAGTCAAAAATAACTATATATCATTTTAAATTGCTCTGGTTGGTAACTCCACGTTTTAAGAATATCAAGGAAAAAAAGCGTCTAATGACAGGGCTACAAGTGGATAAAGAGCTGACAGGGTAATTGCGCTACCAGATGCTTCTCTACTCCAGTTAGCTGCTTCCCTGGCCTATTTGAAGCAGTGGGTGTCAGGTCAGTAATTAGGCTCTTGCAGACAAACTGGAAGTGCCATCTGATCTCCGCTGAACACCCCCATCACTCCCATTTATGCCAAGTTCAATATGAAACACACCGTCACCATCCTTCTCCCACAAGGCTGCCACAAGTTCTCGGGGACATCTCCCCTCGCTCCCACCCGAGCTAATGAAGTCAAAGCTTCCCCCGCATGTCAGAGAACTTGCTCCTGGGATGGCAGCACACTGGTGTCCCTGGGGACAGGCGCACCCAGTGGCAACCTGCCCCCCACCTCCCTCCCCGGTCTTCTCTCCCGACCGCAGGCTACCTGGTATCACCACACTTGGGGCTTCTTCATGTTCATTTCTTTGTGCAGTTTTCTAATGTGATGGGCTCCTTGGAAGAGGGCAAGGAGCACAGGAGCCAGGAAAACAAGTCCCAGATGTGCTGGGAACGTGCCGTGGGCCGTTGATGGGACCTGATGCCCTTTGGACGTGACCTTCTGCGTTGGCCCAGGATGGGGCACACGGGAAGAATGGGGCTGGGCCAGACTCGGCCATGGGATGGTGGTGTCCAGGCAGGGTGTCTGGTCCTCATTTGGGAGGAAGAGGCCGAAAGGTAAAGCAGCAGCAGGGAAAGGCTCAGGGAACCATCTCTGTGTGAGGGCGGGCGTTGAACTCCAACGTGAAAGCAACAAAAGTAAGGGCCTGGTGTTTGAGGTTGTTTGGGAGAAGTCATCTTGGAAAGGTCCAGCAGGGGCCTTCAGGGCTGGCCACAGGTCAAGGGTCGTCAAGGACGGGACTTCAAACCAGGAAGGTGGGGCAGAGGGGAGGTTTTGGACCTCTGCAGGGTTTGCCCACTCAAACTACAGTAACGTTTTTTCTAATAGTAAGTGCCTTGTTTTTCTTTTGGGAAAAGTCATTGTCAAACCCACAGTGCTGATGGTCGGATGAACTGGTCTTACCACACTCCTACACACCAGCCAATGACGTGATCCCCATATTAGCCCAAAAGAGAAAGTACCAGAATGATGGGGGAAGATTGCTAACTAGTTTCTGGGGGTCACTTAAGCAAAATTACCTAACAACAAAGATAAGCTGGAGGAAAGATGGAGAAGGCCCAGATGCTTCCCAGACACAGCCACACCTGGAACAAGACCACCGCTACACTTCCTAGCCATGGGTGAGAAAATCTCCTTTATTTGGTATAAGCCAGTTTCAGTTGAGTTTCTTTCCTGAACAGTGCAATAGTCCTAAGTAAGAGGGTTGGATAGATTTGAGTCCTAGAGGAATCGGGTGCTGGTCAGCTCAAAGAAAGGTTCCCTTGAGCCTCCCTGGTGGCGCAGCGGTTGAGCGCTGCACTGTGGAGCTGTCGGCAGCACGCGGTATGTGTTCGACGCCCGTCCAGGGAGAATCCCATATGGTGCTGCAAACCTCTCCTGCCTCGCCCGCTGCTCCCCTCAGCAGTGTATTTCTGATCTGCCTGTTCTGCTCCCCACTCTGACTCTGGTGCACCCTCTTGCCGCCCCATGCCTCTGGCCTGTATCCCAGTTGTATGTATAAATAAATAAGTCTTTAAAAAAAAAAAAGAAAGGTCCCCTTAAACCAGGGAACAGTCAGTTGTCAATTCTACCACTGGGTGCAGGTGCCGGAACAAACCAGAAACACAATTGTCCAAACTTGGACCAAGGACCAAGTAGTCGGGGAAGTTGATCCTGAGTCCTGAAGTGTCAGGCTCTTTAAATGTCTTTAACTCAGGCCATTGCATTCTGAGTCTCCTGACAGGACTGGGGCCCAGCTGTGAGGGGCAGGGGCTGGGTTCCATATTTCCAGGGACCAGAACTGTGGATAGACCCCTTCCATCTCTGGGCCTTTGGTTTCTCTGCCTATAAAATGAAGAGTTAGATCACTGGTTCTTTATTTTGTCAATTTTTTTTTAATTGCGGTCACATTGGGCTACAACACCTTGTGTAATTCGAAGGTACAGATTCACAGCCCTTCAGGCTTATGTCACCGCCCCACCAAGGCACCCACAGTCTCCCAGCACAGTCCACGGGGCCCCTCCGTGTTAGAGCACCTGCTGTTTAGATGCCCCTTTAGTCTCTGAAAACCATAATCTCCTCCATCAGCTCCCCCGTGAAGGAGTGGTTGAACCAGAAAAATGTAAGACCCAGGAGGGCAATCAGAGTCTTAGAATGATGGTTCTTGAGACAAGGTTGAAGGGGTTTTGAGAGTAAGGAGTTTGATTTCTATTCCCATTACAGGGAATCATCCATGTTTCTCTCACCTTTCAATCGATCTTCCACCGTAACTGTCAGGGACAAGCTCCCCAAGCGCCAATGAGATCTTATTCCTTGGCTCAAATTTGCAGCAGTTACAAAATCCATGGAGTCCCTGTGAAGACCACACTTGGCCAAAAATGACATTTGGAGAATATGAAGCTGGAACACCCTGTCAGCAGAAAATTTGGAATTTTATGAAACTCTCATTAGAATGCCTTTTTGCATTCTTTAAAACAAAGACATAAGTGGCATGTACAAATGTTACATGGTGTGAATTTTATTATCCTATTTTTATTTAGTGTTTCTATAAAATCCTCAAGGAAGGAACATGGACCGGCAAGATGTGAGCAGTAGTTGGGGGGATAGAGGCACGAATACCCCTGACTCAAAACATGTAAGCCAATTCTGCCTGCGCCAAACACACCATGTGGGCTCAAACATGTAACAGGCGCAAGGGGGTGGCTGGTTCCTGATCACTGGAAGGTCGAGAGCAGCCTTGGAGGCGACGAGGCAGGATATTGTACAGGTAACTGCTTGTCCTACATGGGGTCTCCCGCACACTGCTTTGGGGTAGGACCCCCAAGAATGATGGTCAGACCTTCCATGAAGCACCCCCGCCCCAGGTGTGGGAGTTATAAAAGGCAGGTAAACTCTCCCATAGATCTGTCATGATGGAACCATTTCTCAAAGGCTGTTCTCAGCAATAGCCTGTCACAAGGCCCCCCAGGAAACATGCTCTAGACTGGATTCTGAGCTGGATTCTGAGGTCACCAAGCTTTTTAGAGAAGATTGAGATGCAAGGAAGACCCTAAGAAGACAGAAGCACAGAGGGCCCTCCCATATGGCGCAACCAACGCCAGGATGTAAGTGCCCAAGTACCGAAGGAGGCAGAGTTGAAGACACAGCATCTAGAAGGGAGCCAGGTGGGAGGCTGAGGAAGCAAGGTTTTGAGAATTGCTGGGTACGATGTGCCGTGGTCCAGGCCACTCTCACTGGCAAGGGCTTCTGATGAGCATTGGAAATGGTCACACCTCGTTTACTGAAATAATACAAAACATCAAAAACATTTTCATTTTTCAGCAAATAGAGAAGATTAAAGAACTGCATTACAATAACACCCACCACGAGGGCTGGGAAGGAGGCAACGGGCCCCCAGGAACTGTGGCCCCACGGAAGGATAAAGATCAATGCCCAGGTGGCCGATTGTCCCCTTGATCAAAGCTGGACCCGGAAGAGGAGGCCAGGCTTGGGAGATGCAGTGTGGGCAAGTGGGAAGAGAAAGTAAGAATGAACACAGCATGCGGAATCTCATCACAAGCCTCCTGTTGGCTTCTGGGCCTCGCCTCAGTGAGTTAAGGGATGCTGTGGTCAAAAGTCAGGCTTGCAAAGTTTTTGAAGTTGATCCTCTCCAGCCGGGTATAGAAACTTTCAACTGGGGATAGATTGAGTAGACTGAGTTCTTGAGCCAGTAACAACAGCGTAAATGTACAAAAAGAGAGACCCTTTCTTATCCAAGCATCTCCTAATAACCCCCTTTAGAAAACAGTTAATGAACAAATGCTGATAATAAGCGAGCCCAAGGCAGAAGAGCCAGAAGTGGCCTGATGTCGAAGGAGACTCATGGGGTGATTAAAATAGCCACTGAAAATTAAACACAACGAAATGTGCATGGAGAAAAGAAGGGTCGCCAGGGTTTGCTTTGATTTCTAATAGCTAAATCTTATCTAATATCTTGGCATTTTGTGTTTAGATCTAACAGAGCATTTAGAAAGGTGGTGGGGGGCAGAGAGTTAACGCACTTGATTTTGAATGTGAACTCAGTGGCTTATCAGTCAGTCACTTGCCTTTACAGATTCTCAGTTTCCCGAGAATCCTCTTTGGTCAACGGTAGCTAACCTGAGAGGTTCTTTGGATTAGACTCGAAGCAAGCAAAACAGCTGGCCAGCTTCCTGTACCAGAGTCAGCAGTCAATCAGCTGTTGTCACTATTACCCTCGTTATGCTCAAGTTCCTCTTGGCAAAACTTGGACCACAAAGTAAATATTGACCCTCTAATCCCTTGGCTTTTCACCCCAAATCCTTTTTTGAAAGATTTCTTTATTTATGCATGCAAGCTGGGGTGCAGGCCAGAGGTGTGGGGTGGTGAGAGGGTTCACCAGAGACAGAGTAGGGAGCAGAACAGGCAGATCAGCAGAAATACACTGCTGAGGGGAGCAGTGTGCAAGGCGGGAGAAGTCTACTGTGCCATGTGGGAATCTCCCAGGCCGGGCATTGAACTTGCGCCACAGCTGCCTACAGCCCCACGGCACTGTGCTTAACCCGTTGCACCACCAGGGAGGCCCTAGCCCCAAATCTTAAGCTAAATTGTCATCTGTTTCACTGATTAAAATATGGAGGTATAAAGGTCCTGCATTTTTGTTTCTTTTAATCTGAAAGTCACAGAAATTGTCAGTTGAAGCTAGAAGAGAAAATGTATTCTTGCTCTACTCTTTATACTCAAACCCTACAAAGCATAGTAATCTTTTAAAAAGGGAGGTGAATAGAAATAAGATATGCCTTCTTCAGATTATATAATGGAATTGCAACTACCTCGAAGTACAAGCTAAGGAACACACCTGCCAAATGCTACCTGGTCTAACTCTAGGTGGTAGAGGATGCTGAGCAGAGACACACTGCACCTTTATCTCAAGCAGAGTTATATTGTCTGTAAAATGTCCTGTTTTTGAGAAGAGTGAGTTCCGGGCATCACCTGTCATTGTTCTCACTGATGGATACTGGTGGAGGTCAAGTGTGCTTCAAGAGGAAGAGGAGAAAGCGCCTTCAACCTTGTGGCACAAAGGACCTATGGCCTTGCTATCGGCCACAGCAAGATCTCAAATGTTGAAAACTGAGGCACGACCTGCCCCAGGACAAAAAAAAAAAAAAACATAGATTTGTGAATATGATGACAGATTCAGTTTTTCAGAGTTGAAATTTCAGTCTGTCCCAGCTGACTGTCCCAGCTGACATTTCCCCTGTCCTTCCTCAAGTGTGTGGGTAGTCTGAAAATAAATTCAGACTGAATTTGAAAAAATTCATGAAAAAATGGGGAAAATGAATAATACCCCTGAAGAGCAGACAAGATATACATAAAAGATGTGTATATATATGTATGTTGCAAAAGGGATTACCCATGTTGATGGAAAAAAAGAGCACAGAAAACATTATTCTGCATTGTTGGGGAGGGGAAGTTTTCTCCAGATAAATAAAAGGAAGCCATACAATGCTTCAAAGAAATAACACAAAAATCACTGACATCTATAAAAGAAGAAATAAAAAAAGAGATTGGAGACAAAAGCCATTTTAGAAACAGGAAAACAGCTAAACCCAAGCGACTTTTTTAAATATAGGAATAAACTTAAATCACTCAAAATAAAATTGGAAAGAAAAGAAATAAAAACAATGACATAGAGGTTAATATTTATATAAAGGAACTAAATAAGAGCCAATAAATGTATAATTGGTGGTGCTTCTGAAGAAAATAACCAAAATATCAAATGACATATTAAAAGACATTTTTGAGGTGAAGACTAAAATCTATAGGACAAGCAGCATATCATATCTCAGGGGAAAAAGTAATAAAACATGACCAACACTAAACTAAATCCCAGTGAAATCACCGACCCTACTGGGTGAAGAAAACTTCATAACAATGTCTAAAGAAGAGAAAAGCATGCACAAAATGGACCTTAGCATTCAGTGCCAGTGAGAATTGACTGTTGGAAACAAATTTCTGAGCGAAAACAGAGTAACCATCAAATTGTATACAAAGCCATCTAGGCCTCCACCATAAAAGTAATAGATGCTAACAAGGATGCAATGACTGAGAAAAGATCACAGCCACAGGGATTCTCTCAAAATCTACTGGACCATAAATCCCATCAGCAGTACTAGGAATAAAAACAATGAACTCAGAAATATGGAAGCTACATTAAGACTGGTGGAAGGCATTGAGTCCATTCAAATTTAGAAGTAAGATTAACCAGCCGTAAAGGGTATAACTAAAGAAAGTATAAATGGGGCCTCCCTGGTGGCACAGGGGTTAAGTCTCAGCACTATGAAGCTATGGGCAACCACTGCAGCATGAGTTCAATCCCCGGCCAGGGAGCTGACCCACATGGCGCAGCAGACCTCTCCTGTCTCCTCACTACTCCCCTCAGCAGTGTACTTCAGTAGATCCACCTGTTCTGTTCCCTACTCTGTCTCTGGTGAATCCTCTCACCCCCAACACCCCAGCTCTTGTATGCATAAATAAATGGATCCTTCAAGAAATGTATAAGTGAAAAAAGGGTGTGAACTTTAAAAAATGATGTAGCAAAGGTAAAATTCAAATGTAATGATAATATAGCGAAAAATCAGGGACTAGAAGGAGAGATGAAAGAAAATAGAGATATGCTATCTTTTCCGCCTTTCAATAAACAATCTTTAAAGTCTTTAAAAAATATTCAAGGTTTTTCCATGATGATTACCTCATTTTAAATGAAGAAATATTTATCCAAAGATCAAGTTGTTTTCTTTCCTGTGCTATTATAATTACGTAAAAAATGCCTCTGATTTTTACTAAAATCATAATTACATTTTTATAAAAATATAAGTTCTTTCTAGCTATCTTTTAACTTATTTCCAATTATATGCATAAAGATGCCCAGGATAATGATTCACAATTTTTTTTAATTGGAAAAACAGAAAATAGAAAGAGTGCCACTGGTTTCTCAAGTAAGTACAAGAGGAACATGTATTTACTGATTTACATGCTTTGGAGGCCGCAGAGCTAAAACTGAATGCAAAGTGGGATAACTACACAGAAACTCCAGCAAAAATACCAGTAAATGTTTTCAGCATAAATTGCAAATGCTTATCTACTGTGATAGGACAGGTTTAGAGACTCATTCAAAATGGTTTGAATTTTTATAGCCTCATAGTTTCCTTTTCTATACCTCATTTCATTTTTATGTATTTATTTTTATTACCCACCACCATGCCTTATGCCCCCTCGGTCTTTCCCCTCCTTCCTCAGAAAACTCGTCAACGTCTACTAGTTTGTGATTGTTTTCTTGTGTCAGTTCATCTGCTGTGTTTCCTTGTATTACTCATGTACATGAAATAACCCATGGTCATCTTTATCTTTCTGGCTGACTTGACTTAGTATCCCCACAAGACCCTTCCACTTTGCAAAAGAATGTATAAATGGGCCCTCCCTGGTGGCACGGGGGTTACGTCTCAACACGATGAAGCTATCAGCAGCCACTACAGCATGAGTTCAACCCCTGGCCAGGGAGCAGAACTCTCCTGTCTTCCCGCTGCTCCCCTCAGCAGTGCAAAAGGCAACGTCTCATCTTTCCTTCCCGCTGAATACTGTTCCACACTGGGGAACAGACCACGCCTTCTTGATCCAAATCCTCTGTCAGGAGGCACTTGGGCTGCTTCCACGTCTTAGCTGCTGTAAACAACACCACAGTCAACATCATGGCGCATGTAACTGTTCAAGTTGATGATTTCATGTTCATCAAATAGACACGCAAGAGTGGGGTTACTGGGTCATTCAGTATTTCCATTTTCAGTTTTTTAACACCTTGTGTGCCGGTGCCCTTTAAATTTACCTGCCCTTGGGGCCGGCCAATTTCTGGGCCATCACATGAATGATAGAAGCATTCAGTAAAACACACGCAACTCCTGAACTACTGGATATTAAAAAAACTGTAATCTCTCTCATAAAACACCTACACTTTCACCAAAACAATGGGTAAAGCTTCTAGATTGAGTACGATCCAAGAGATAGCTCCTAATAGTTCCAGATAAATCCACTGTGGCGTGAAAAACCAGAGACTAGATGAACACGTATTAATACGTGAGCGGCCACCTAATACTGGTGACAAAAACACGCACTAATATGTGAGTGGGCCACAAAGTGTTAAAATAAGTCCAGACCACTTTCCTAAGCAGCTGCACCACAATCATTCTCACCAGCCGGGAACCAGGTTCCCCTTGCCCACATCTTCACCATCACTTGTTGTTGGGTGTCTTTTTGATGTACGCTGTTCTCACAGGTGTGAGATGATACCTCACTATGGTTTTGATTTGCATTGCATTTATGAGTGGTGATGGTTTCCCAACTTTCAACAATTGTTACTTCTTTTATTTTAATACTTTTAAAAGATTTATTTATTTATACAAGCTGGGGTACAGGCCAGAGGCATGGGGCGGTGAGAGGGTTCACCAGCAACCGAGTGGGGAGCACTGACAATTGTTACTTCTGAATGATTTAAGATTAGGGTTCTTAAAGCTTTGTTGCTTCTTTTAACTGGCTGCATTTGTTTTCATAAATATCAGGATTGTTTTAACCAAGGAACAACTGCTTATCCTACGACAAGAGTCAGCATCAGAGAGGAGACAGTGGGACACGCCGTGCCAGCCTCCCGTTCTCGAGTGTTTCGGGGGGCAGAATTACACAAGCATGGCGTGAGAGCTCATCCAGTGCTCCACTGCATTTGTTGGTCAAAACGAGCCCCACTCCCCACTCCATATTGCACCAAACTGCCCGCTGAGTCCTCCGGTGCTGTGCAGTGGCAGACGTCTGGGGATCGCTGAAGAACCGTCTGCAGCAGAGCCTGCTCCTTCTGTTGGCCCATCCCTCCTCAGCACTGCCCAGTGCTCCTACAGCCACACCAGCTTGTTGCCTCTTCTGGAATGTTCCAGCTTATTCCAAGCTTGGGCCCCTTGCTTTCTTCCTCTTTGCCTGGAATGGTCCTCTTCTGAACACTCACGCAGGCGTCAGCTCTCCATCCCAGTGACACCAACTTGATCATTTAGCCCATCCCCCTCCCCCACTTTCTCACTACCTCTCTCTGAAATCACCCCACTCATTCACTGCCTGTTTTTATTGTCTCCTTCCCACCCCACAATAGACTTGGGAGGTGAAACCTTCCTCTGGCTTGTTCACGGCTGTACCCCCAGACATAGAGCTACCTACCTAGAGGGAGCACCAGCCAGTGCCTGTGGGGCCCAGACTGGCAGCAGGGGCTGCCATGTGAACGGCCCTGCCCCCAACTCAGTGCTCCGTCCTGGGAGTCCAGAGGTCCTTAGTCTATTTTGGAGAAAGGTCCTGTATTTTCGTTGCGTGCTGGCCTCCCCGATTATGTAGTTGGCTCTGTGTAGGGTGAAAAATGATGCATGACAAACGAATACTACTGCTAAGCCAGTCCCTTTAACCTCAGGGCCTCAGTTACCTGCAAGGTAGGAAGGATACCCTAGCCCCCAAACCCCCACTTACAAGATCACCGCAGAGAATGTGCTGGAAGCGTAGTCAGGGATGATGCTTCAACTGACACACCCCCACCCAGCCGGCCCAGCTCCTCCACACACTGGCCTCGTCACCCCCCACCCACACAGCACTAGGCGATAGTCCTTTGAGTCCAAAGACCCTTGGCTCACACTGTTTCCTCTGTTTGCAGCACCCACCCTGGTGTCCCCCTGTCCCTGCTGATGGCCATCAGGACAACGAGGGACAGTATCTGCCCCAGGAAGCCTGCCCCGTTAGGAGGACCAATGGACTCTCCTCTAAACTTCCTCAAAAACCCTCTTCTTGCCTTCTTCATGGCATGTCCTTGGGAGGCAAGGATGGTCATGTCTTCCTGCTTGTGTCTCCATGGCAGGTCCTGTGGTGGACACCTGGGAGGCCCAGGTGTCTGAGGCCCCACCTGGCAGGACAGACAGACAAGTCTCAGCGTCCTGCTCTACTGAGCACACAGAAGGTGCTCAATCATTGCCTGTGGATGAATGAATGACTCAGGTAAGTTAGGACCTGCTCTCATAAGACCTTGCCACGCATTCACAGCTGGACCTCGGGAAGGTCACTGACCCTCTCCGGCCAGCAGCTCCCCTTCTGCAGGTTGGAAGGGGGAGGAGCCCAGCTGGAAATCTCCTCTCCGCCCCTTTGTCTGGATCCGGGAGTCTCTAAGTAAGCAATCAGAACACCTTGGGAGCCAGCCCTTGTTAGGCGTGGCTGAGGCACCGCGTAAATGAACAGCCTTCCCTAGTCCTCTCAAGGGCCTGGAGAGGCAGACGATGACCCAGCTCTCCCGAGGAGAAAGGCATGGCTCAGAGAACTTAAAGGCCTCCGCCGCACTGCTGGAGCACTTCTGATGAGCCCTCCAGGGTGAGCACTTACCTGGCCCTCAACTGATGCTGCACAGGCCCCTCCTCCAAGGCCTCCTGCCCAGTCCCCCAGCGCATCTGCAAGACCAAAGGCACCTGGTACTAGAAGGGGAGCTGAAGTTTCTGCCTGTGTCGCTGGTGTTCGTACCGGCCGGCTCCCGTTGGCCAGGGCTGGCCAGCTAGCACCTCCCTCCCTGGTTGGCATAAACACCCCTCCCTCGTGGAGTCAAGCCTAAGGGGCTTCTGCAGGTCACAGGCTGCCCGTCCCTCATGCCCACCCAGCCAGAGGGACGCCCCCAGAAGCCAATCCCAAAGGTCCCCCTCGCGAGCCGGGCTGGCGGCACGGCCACGCGACTCGGCCTCAGCGCGGCCCCAGCCCTCCCATCAGGCTCTCCGCTGACAGTTATTGCTGCTGCAATAAATTCTTCAGTAAAACAAACAGGCGTGCTGTAAATTTATTAGCCTGGGCACTCTGTGTTACTTAACGTAACAGCTAGTCTTAAACAGGTAACTACTGCAGTAAATAAACCAGTTTATTTAGGCACTGTCAGCCCTAAGTGTTCACGGGGGCCTGGAGACGTGGCACCGGCCTTTATGGGCGTGATGGATGCCTGCAGAAATGACATTTGCCCGCTCGCATCTTGGGCGGCAGCTCAGCCTGGGAAGCACAGAGCATCTCGCCGCATCTCCACGAACTTCGCAAAGTCTACGGGCCCCAGGCAGGAACAAAATGGATCAGCCCGTGCCTTGGAATTTGCATACGGCTCGTTTCAGTGCCCGGCCTTGTCTATTGGGAATGGGTGGAAAGGAGATCGAGGTCTTTCCCTGCAGCGCTGTTGGCTGAGAACAGCCCACAGGAGAAGGGAGAGGAGCACTACGGCAGGCCCGTGAAGGCAGGCAGCCGCTTCTCCCCATTGCACCCTGCGGTGTCTGCTGCGGTCAAGTACTCGAGCTGGACCGGGGGCCAGAATCTGAATGGACTTTCAAATGTAAAAATGGGTTGGGACATGTACCGGACTCTCGGCGCTGCTGTGACCAAGGCACCGCAAACGGGGCTGCGCCAACAGCAGACCTGGCCACCGGGGTGCCGGCTGGACCCCATGCCCCTCCCTGCAAGGGGGCGCTCCAGCGACCCTCAGCCACAGCCCACCTGTCCTCTCTCCACCCTCAGCACCTGGCGCCACCTCTGGGCCCGCGTCTGCTCTTCTGCAGAGGACGCCCATCGCGGGGCTAAGGCCCCCCATCAGGATGGCCTCCGCTTTTCTCTGTGTTTAACAAGCTCTGGCCAGTTTCATTAAAGAAAAAAATGCATGATTTTCTCCTCGCTGTCTGATCCGCCCGTCTTAATGCGCTCAGACCGCCAGGACCAGAGGGAGCAGGGCGCAGGGCGCAGACCCCAGTGTTGTCCACACGCGGGCCCAGGGGAGGATCTCACCTCCGTCGTGACACACGCCCCTTGGGCGGCCTTGGCGAGTGCCTCTGTCTCAGACGCCCTCAGGGCCGGGCGGTGGTCGGCGAGCCCAGCCCTCCTGCCTCGCCCCCTCTGGCCCTTTTCAGAGTCTGTCTCTCCCCCAGCACGTGCTTCCCACTTTGCATTGCGAGCTGGGGCCCAGTGTGGATCGGCTCCGGTGGCCTGACCATCTTCTTTGCGGCCACATCTTTCTGCCTGGGGTGCAGGACGGTCCCCCGCCAAGGGCAGCTGCCAAGGTGGAGGGACACAGGAAGCAGCTCCCACAAGTGGACTGAGCTCATCTGAGCTGGTGATAGCTGCAAGGAGCCTCTCTCCACGGAACGTCACTTTCCAAAGGCCTAGGAAAGACATGAATTTGGGGGACACCCTACCCAACTTGGTTCAGATGCGTCAAGGGGCTCCAAAGTTTATCACCTCATTTTGTTGGAAAGGACATCTTATGTCCAGTTTACAGACGGGGACGTGGACACAGAGGTGAGAAGTGACTTCTCAGACCACGTCCCGAGCGAGTTACTCGTGTGCAGCTCGGAGGACATCTCTCGGAGAAAGCCGGAAGCACGCAGGCCACACGTGTGTCTATGTGTTCAGTGACACCCTCTCGCTGGAAGACAGTTTGAATTGTTTAAAGGCCAACTGCAAAAGCTAAAAACACCAGGGCTGGGAGAAGAAGACAATATATATAATGGAGTCAGAGCTTTCTTCAGACCATATTTGGATTCAATTGCCTGTTACCCAGAGCCCTGAAAATAAATGCGTCGATAAATAATCATTTCCTGCTCCACACATTACCAAATATGTCTGTCCTGGCCTGGTGGCCAGCGAGCCAACCCATTGTTCAAATGCCTGGCCTCCACCTCCTACTGGCTGCAAAAAATGTGGCTTCACTTTCTTGTGAATCCCAACTCAAAAAATAGACTGGCGCGCACTCAGCGAATGCCTCGCCCTGGCTCGCCACTGCCCAGCCCTGGGATCAATTAGACAAATGGAGACGGCTCCCTCCGAATATGGTGTGGAAAGCAGTTTCCTCAGGATCTGCAGGGCCCAGCACCTTCTGCTCAGAGGGTCCAGAGCCACAACGCCCCCATGTAGCAACCCCCCAGTGGGACCCGGGAAGTACGCCATGTTTGGAGGGTTTGTTCTAGGTGAGAAGGACGCTGAGACCGTTTAGTCCCTTCGAGGCAGGGAAAGTGCAAGGTAACTCGCGGGGCTTGGGGACAAAGATGGGTCTCGGTTTGAACTTACTACAGCGCCCACTGGCCGTGTGACTGTGGGCAAGAGTCATCTCCTTGGTCTCTAATCTTCTCTTTATAAAAATTTATTTATTTTTGCATACGAGCTGGGGTGCAGGCCAGAGGTGTGGGGTGGTGAAAGGGTTCACCAGAGACAGTGGGGAACAGAACAGGTGGATTGACTGAAATATACTGCTGAGGGGAGCAGCGGGCAAGGCAGGAGAGGTCTGCTGCGCCATATGGGAATCTCCCCGGCTGGGCATCGGACTCGCGTTGTCACTGCCGACAGCTCCACAACGCTGGGCTTAACCCGTTGCGCGACCAGGTAGGCCCTTGGTCTTTAATCCTTATGGGAAGTAAATCGTACCCAGTGAGCTGACACAGGCAGGATGCCCAAGGGAGTCTTAGATCCTCTCACCTCCTGGCCCACAGACAGGACAGATCAGATGCCTACTGGGCGTTACAATCCTGACAAGTCCAGATTCAATCCCTGGAACCTGGGCTTATAGCCAAGGTCCGAAGTCTGGAGTGGAAGCAGCTAAGGCCTCCCGCGGGGCTCTGACTTTAAGTGTGTGTCTCTGTCTTGTGTCCCAGCTCCTCGGTCCCACTGGATCTGTTTCATCCAGCGCCCGGGGGGTAGCCTGACTCCTTGTGGCTTTCATGAGTATTTAGTGAACAACAGAAGGAGTAGAAACCCTCCCTTGGGGCCCTGTAGCCCCTACGCCTCCCCCGCCATAGCCCTGTCCATTCTGGGGTGATCGCTGGTCTGCAAGGGTCCCCTCCTCAGAAGATAGCAAGTCCCACAGGCAGTGTCTGAGGTTCCCTCATTTGCATTCCTGACTTGGTGCAATGGCTGGCACATAGTAGGTGCTCAACAGTCGCTCTAAAGAGATTGAGGACATTTGAGAGCACACTGGAGGAAATGAAGGGGAGAGTGGGTTTCGCTGTGGGGAACACCGACCAGGCGCCTGGCACCACTGCGGCACCTTCCTCTCTGCTTAGCGTTACATGGCTGTGTGCACAGACACACAGTTGCATGCACGCACATACATGCACCAAACAAGAACATACATGTGTGTTCATCCATCCATGTATGTGTCATATGTACATGCATATCTGCAAGCACATGCAATGTACAAGTGTACACACCTATGAATCCATGCACACTCATGTCTGTGCCCATGGACATTGCACAGAGATGCATTGTGTGCATACAATTGTGCCTTGTGCACAGTTATGTGTGTGCATATGCACATGTGCACATGTACCAGCAACCACATCCATACATATATGTGTGTGCACATGTGCACCCATCCATGGAATGCGCACACAAGAAACACAAATACACACTCACACTTGTACTGGAAGCATGTACCCCGCTTTCACAAGTGAGCAAACAGGCTGCAATGAGGACTTGCTCAAGGTCACACAGTCGCCCAAGGTCTCACTGATGCTCGGACCTGTTGCCCTCCTGACTTGGCTTCTTCGCAGTTCTAACCCTGCTCTGCCATTTCACCTGGAACCGGCTGGGGTCCCCCTCCTTGGCCCCCTGCCACCATGGCATGTGGCCGGTGGAGGAGGCCTCCGACTGGACACGAGCTGGCTGGCTGCCCACAGCAGCAAAGGCTGATCAGTGCGCCTGAATCTCGAGCTGGACCTCGAGGTCCAGCAGGGGTGGCGTGGGCGGGGAGCCCCTCCTGCCAGAGCCCGTGGGGGCAGGTGAAGGATGACGGCCCGCGAGAGCCACAGCCACCCCCAGGCAGTGGAGTGTCACTTGCAGCGGCCACGGTTTCCTAGGACATGGGGAGGCCCCACCACAGCATGAAACCAGCCTCCGACGTCAGCCCCCTGCACCCAGAGGCCCAGCAGGAGCAGAGCTGGATGGAGGGGAGTAGCGGGAGTTTGCGGACAGGATCCCAGAGGCGCCTCATTTCAGAAGGAAGGGGACAGAGTCGGGGATTTAAGCAATGACAGCGGGATTGCTAAGCCCTCCCCGGGCCCCTGGCTCCATCAGCCCAGGTGTGAAGCCTGGATGGCGTGTGGCAGCTGCGGAAACCGAGACCACCAGGTATTCAGCGAAGACAGCGGGAGCCAGCGCGGACATCCCAGCCCAGGATTAAACTCGGGCGCCACAAGGGAAAACCGAAACTGCAGACCTGGTGGCCAGACCAAAGCCTGCCCGCAGGGAGCCAGCAGGCGGCAGAGGCTGCTGGAGGGGGCGGGATGTTGTGCCCGTTTGATCCAAGGGGCCGCAAACTTCCCCTGGGCTCTGCTGCTGTCCTTTTGGGGCTAAACGGGGCATGCTCAAAAGGTGATATGCCCTTGACACATCACCCGGTGTCCAGAGTGACACGAGCACCCTATTTTGGTGTCTGCCCAGCACTGGCCACTCCCGGGCTCCCAACTCAGCACTGGCGCCACACCCCGGGGAGGGCGGGGCTCAGGCCGGCAAGGGGGAGGCTGAGGCTCTGTGCTCCCTCAGCTGCTCCGCTTGCGAGGTCTGCCTTCTGTGGCCACACCGCCCCTCGGAGGATCCCCAGCTCGCTCTGCACCCAAGGTCTGCAGCGGCCAGTTCTGCCAGCACTCCCCCGAGATTCCACTGCAGACCTGGCTGAAGCAAGCTGGACTCCCCGCCCCCTCTTCTGCAGCACGCTGGGCACAGCAGCCCGACATGTCTTTCTAATTAGGCCTGTCCGGCGCTGCAGAGAGACAGGAAGCCACTCACGCCGCAGCCCGTCTAGACGCAGGCGATGGGCAGACAGCGGCAGGCCCGCGGTGCGCCAGCCCCGAGCCGCGACACAGCCAGCCCCCCACCCCGACTCTGCCCACCCATCGCTGCAGGCTGGGAACAGAGATAGGGGAACTCGTGCCCCTAAACACACACTTTGAGCAGGTTTCTCCTTCTCTCTGGAGCTCTTGCAAGCAAAAGGGGACCCCTCCCCAAAAGGACCTGGCTAGAACACCCCCAGACAGTGTTCCTGGACCCCCAGCCCAGCGCCTGGCACACAGGGAGCTCGGCTTGGTGCCGATGGAGGGGCTGCGCCTTGGGAAAGTCATCCCATTTGTCCTTTGCCGCTGCTCTGCAGTGAGGTGCTTGCAAACCCATTTTAAAGACGAGAAGACGAGTCAGTGCCTGCCTGAGAGGCGGTGGAAGGAGCGTGCGGCTCCAGATCTGTGGGGTTCAGCTCGGGAACCCCGCCTGCCTGCTGCTCCTTGGGACCAGCTCACGACTGCTTAGTGCAGACCTGCCACTAGGGTTGAGCACATCACCCCAAATCCTCATCTTCGTACCCTGAGGATGCTGCCCTAGGTCCAGTGCATCTGAGGTCCAGAGTTGATGCAGCAAGCCCCCTGAGTGAAGGAGCTGACCTTGAACTTGGGTGTCTGAGACTTAGCGACAGTTCTTTCTCGTTCCAAGCCTCGCCCCTCCCATGCACATGTGTGCTAAGCGCCCTGTGGCAACTGGGGGACTCACTCCAAGCACTTGCACTCCAGAAAAGTTGTCCAGACCAGGAGGAAATGCTGGGTGGCACTGAATTAGCAAGTTCCACAAAGAGTGACAGCCTCTCCTCCCGTGCCCTGCCAGCCTGCCTTTGCCCCAGGAGACCGGCTTGTTCTGTGAAAACCCACACGCAGATATCCACATGTCCCTGCCCAAGACAAGCATGTGACTCCTCAAAACTTTACGCACAGAATTACCACATGATCCAGCAAATGCACTTCAAGGTAAACCACTCATAGACCTGAGCGCTGGGACCTACACAGCTACTGCACACCTGTGCCCACAGCTGCACACCCCCACGGTCGTTACCTGGGGACAAGGAAGATGTCCACCCGGGGACGAATGGGTAGGCAAGGTGTGCTGCAGTTGTGCAATGGAATACTCTGCAGCCCTGAAAAGGGGGATTTAGTCACACGCTCAAAACAGATGAGGCTTGAGTGAAATAAACCAGCCACGGGAACCAGTCAGTGCTTCGTATTTCCACTTGTCCCTGGCACTAAAATAGGCACAGTCTCAGAGACAGAAAGTAGAATAGAGATTTGCAGGTGGGGGGCCTATTTACGGAGGACAGAGTTTCTCTCTGGGATGACAGAAGTTTCTGGAGATGGTGGTGGTGATGGAGCCCCCACATTGAGAATGTAGTTAATGCCACTGAACTACCCAGAAATGGTTAAGATGTAAATTTATGTATATTTAACCAGAATTTTAAAAAAGAAAAGAAGTCAGCTAAATGTATCCACAGGAACTTTCTCTTCCCCAAAGTTTAATTCAGTGATCACACCACTTGGCTGAGATCCCCCCAAATTGGGAGCCAACAACAGGCAGGTGTTTTCATTCTGGGGGACCCTCTGGGAAAACCTCAAATCATGCTCCGACCCAGATCCCAGCAGCCATTCAGCACCCCCTTTCTACAAATGCCGTCCATGTGGATGGGTGTGAGGACGCCCCTCAAGAGTAGGGGTGCAAAGAAATAAAGGTGTCTTGGCTAGGAGAGAAGAGGTGGGACGGGGTCTCGGACCTCCCAGGAAGGCGGGAAGACTCACGAAAAAGAGTGTTTCTCCATGAAATTCTGCAGCACCGATTTTAATGCAAAGAAGCTGCAAAGTGTGAGCTTGGGCCTCTGATGAAAACTAGCCGCAGGTCAAACGCCTCCCACATGGCAGTGCTCCCAGGAGCACCCAGCCCTGCGCGGAGACTCACCGCGGCTCAAGAGAGGAGTCACAGCCGAGGCTCGGCACACCCAGCGCCGTTTTAGCTAACGAGTTTCTTTTCTTTAGGAAAAACCCGCTGCCAAAATAAAGTAAAATGGAAGCTACCAGACCGCTCCAGGAACCGAACGTGAGCTGGTTAAAGCCTGCTGAAGAGCACCTCGTCCGCGCTGGGAACAGGGCTGAGACACAGCCCTGCACCGCCGCAGCGGCGCTGCACTGTGTGTGCATGTGTGTGGGCGTGTGAACACATGTGTGTGTGCATGGGGGCATTTGTGTGCACGCATGAATGTGCATGTGTCTGCGCACCCGCATGTTCTTAGTTCTTTCAGTCCGTTGAACTCTGGCTCCTTTTCAAATTGCTATAAAACACAGTTAATGAAGTTCAGGTTTTTGGCACTCCCTTCAGTAATTGTGTGTGCGTGTGGCAAGTTGGTGTGTCTAGCTCTGTATCTGTCTACATGCGTGTCTGGGTCTCTGTTTGTCCCTGTGTGCCTGCCAGGGTGTCTGTGTGTCTGTTTCAGGGTGTGTCTGTGTGTCTGTGTGTGTCTGTGTCTTATGTGTCGGTGTGTCTGGGTGTGTCTGTGTGTCTGGTTGCCTGCATGTGTGTGTCTGTGTGTCTGTGTCTTGTGAGTCTGCGTGGTCTGTGTCTTGTGTGTCTGTGTGTCTGGGTGTCTGGATATGTCTGTGTGTGTGGGTTTCTGGTTGTTTGTGTCTGTGTGTCTGTGTCTGGTTGTCTGTGTGTGTGTCCGTTTGTCTGTATATGTCTGTGTCTGTGTGTCTCTGTGTCTGGTTGTCTGTGTGTGTGTCCGTTTGTCTGTATATGTCTGTGTCTGTGTGTCTCTGTGTCTGGTTGTTTGTGTATGTGTGTCTGTGTGTCTGTGTATCTGGTTGTGTGTGTGTGTCTGTGTGTGTCTGTGTGTCTGTGTGTCTCTGTGTCTGGTTGTTTGTGTATGTGTGTCTGTGTCTTGTGTGTCTGTGTGTCTGGCTGTGTCTGTGTGTCTATGTCTGTCTGTGGCACCCACAGCCTCAACTTTCCCACTGTGAGGCCCACGCTCTACTCCCCACTGCAGGGGCGCCACGGCCCTGTCCACGTTCCACAGGGACCCACCCCAGAGCCCACGATAAGTTCAGGCCGCTCCGGGGACTTTCCTGCGTCTTGTCTCGGGCCTCGGGCCTCGGGCCCCAAACACCGGCCTCTGCGCGGGGGCGACCTGAGCCCGGACGCGGGCCCAGCTGGCGCCGGGGGCAGGCGGCTCCCGAAGCCCCTCAAGCCGGACGTCTCGCCACGGCGTCCGCGGCAGCCACGTGCCCGGCCACCCTCCCAGAGCCGCGTCGCCTTCATCAAGGCCGGAATATTTGCACCCGCTAGCCCACTGGTAATCGTCCCAGAGACATCCATTAATTCTTGAATCATAACATCCCTTCACTGTTTCCAGCCAGGCCCCGGCTCCGGGCCTTCCATACCCAGCATCGTGGTATAATTTTTCTGCCATTATTTTCTTTAAAAAAAAAAAATCAATAAATTGTTTGTGATTCCTCTAATTGAGACCACATGCCTCGAGTGCAGAAACTCGGCATTTACCTTAAACAGCAAATCTGTTCTGTCAGAGACCACGATGTGGGAATTGTTAGCAAAAGATAATGATGCGATTCCGGCTCACACAGCAGCTGAAGCCGGGGAGTCCCGAGAGCAGCGCCGGGGGTGGCGTGAGTTGATGGGGATTTGGGGGTTCACCTCGTGGCCGTGGGGGTGGAGGGGAGAGGGCTGGGTCAGGAGTGGGGTGCCCTCACCCAAGTGTGGGTGCCGAGGTGCCAACTGCATGCCTGTTTCTAAGAGACCAATTTATGGGGGGTACCCAAGCTACCAGCTGGACAGTTCCAGAGCCAGCCCCTGCACCCCCTGATGTCGCGGGAGATCTTTCAGCATCTCTCACCCGAGCTCCTTCCTTTGTAAGACGGGCGGGTTGGACAAAAGTGATTGTAAAAGTCTTTCCCAGCTGGGCACCGGGGTGCTCAGCGTCACCCCACAGCATCACCCCCAAACAGCCCCCCAGCCCCTCTGTGTCATGGCACAAGTCTGTGAGCAGAGCTGGAGGCGCTGGGTCCTCAGGCCCCCAGACCCACGCCTTGTGCGCCGTGACCTCACAGCACCTCCTGCGGAGCCCGAGGCTCCCACTTCCCAGCCTGCCCAGGCAGGCAAGGGGCAGCGAAGAGGGGGCAGCTCTCAGGGGGGCTGCGGAGGCCCCACGCCATGTGCCAGCCAGCTTGCTGGAGAAGACTCAGGGCCCGGCGTGGAGGGGGGTCCCAGGCCAGTTCCTCTGGATCCTTATTGCTGCTTTTCCAGACGTCCCAAACTCTTGGCTTAAAACAGCAAATCATCGCCTTTCCCGGGTCTTCCAGTCTCCCTCGTGTTTGTAGCCAGGTGACAGCCGGGCAGCTTGCCCCCCACCCCGACAGCTCCTTCCACTTCCGGCTCTTCTCCTGCCCTCTCCCTTTCCCTCTCTGCCCCTCCCACCTCCATCCTCCATCCTCCGTGTGGCTCAGGCTCCCTCAGCCCCGCCGCCCCACGCGCACAGCAGCTGGTCCGTTTAGCACCCCTCTGATACTGATATTTTCTCGCCAAGACTGAGCCCCAGTCTAGGTGTTCCCTCCAGGGCTCCCTCCCCTGGCCTCGGGGTGAGTGCAGGACGCAATCCTGTCCTTGGGCAGTTTCAGCAGGACGTGTGCTCACATCTCTGTGCTGGTTTCCTCTCGACATCCTGGAGTCTGGAGACTTCATCCAAAACGGCCCCCCAGGAGCTGAGCACCCGTCTCAAACTTAGTGCCTCCCTCATTCTATGACGCATACTTCTGTTCATGCAACCCAAAACTGTTATCTCCCTTGATGTCCACACAAGTAGCACGGGATTTTGTAAAACCAATGCATTCCACCTCCAGCACCTTCAGGGTCCAAAGACAAGGCTGATGTGTTAGTTCTGCTGCTTCCTCCTTGGAAAGATGGGCATGAGCTCTGGGGTCCCAGACCCACGTTCCTGGGAGATTTCTGCTTTCCTCCTCACACCTGGAGAAGGGACACCTTATCTGCACTGAGTCACAGTGCCTCAAACAGCAGGTCTCATTATTAATAACAGTGTTAATAAATAAGGGACAGTGAAACCACGATGTATTTCTTGGCTGAATGGCGACCCTGTCGGTTCTCATCCATCCTGTCTGTACAATTCAGCTTCTTGTCCTCCATCATCACCGTTCTTGCCTGACCTGGGGAAGGAACATTCGAGTCAGATAGAGACGGGAGGAGGCTGCAGGGCTCCGTCGCATTTCCCTACCAGCATCTGTCATGGACAGTTTGTAAAATCGATTTTTTATCTCCCTAATTTCACCACCCCGGTGCCCATATTTTTCCATCATGGCTGCCTAATTAAAAATCAAAGGAAAATATTTAGCTCTTAAATTCCTTTCGGGCTGTCATTTTATTTTCTTCTTCTTCTATCCCTGGAGCCCAAGCGTCTTGCTACTAGCTCCCCCACCTACTGCTTCAAATAAGTGTGATCGCTCCATCCCATACCCTCCCCACACCACCGCTCAGGCCTCTGCTCATCTGCCCCGGCTGCTGGAAAGTGTTCAATGTCTATTGTCAGGAAGACAGGGGATTTTTAAAAGTTGCTTTGTTAATAAAATGCCTCCATTTAAAAAGTTTGCTCAGCAGCGTGTGTCTCTTAATATGTGTCAACTTCTGTTTGGATCCACTGACGTGGGATGCTATATTAATTATTCATTTTTGCAGAATGGAAATTAATTATTGTGCATGGGATTCTAAACACATATGGCAGCAGTGCCGGCTGGACTGGCCCCCCTGCCAGGATCTCAGAGACTCAGATTCAGAGGTAATATGTTGTTTTGCAAAGCCAAGACCTCCTAAGGGTTCCAAGATAGAAGAATTGAAAAACTGACATGTTTCTGTACGTGGTCCAACTCCTGCCCCCCATGAATGCGCCCCTGACTTCCCTGCTATCTCTTCCAGAATCCGTGCGGGCAAGGGGGCATCTGAGGCTGTCACGCTAGCTGCAATGACCTAAGGCCTTGAGCCTTTGTCCGCACCTCCGATTCTGTCTTCCCGCTGCAGGTGGTACCAGCTAGGCCTCCGCCCTCCATCTTCCCAAAGGAGTTGCCCCAGAAGGGGAGGGGGAGTCATTTGTCCCCCGAAGATACATGGCTTATTGAACCGAGCTGAACCTATTAGTTTCGGGGGCGGGGGGAATGCACAGACATACTTATCCCATTGGAGGAAAATGAAGAAAGAAGTCAACTCCTTGCAGAAGAGAGGGCGGGCTGTACGTCTTACTGCAGAAAGAAGCTCCTGGAAATTCTAGACACACAGGGGTAAAGGTCTCGTGCTCTGGCCTGGAACAGGAGGATTGTTTCAGAAGAAGACAAATGTTTCATTTCCTGGGACTTTTCTCTCCATCCACTCACTTCATCCTCCTTTCATTTCCTAGCCATACTCAGCAGAAAATAGCAGCTCGGTAACTATTTGCTGAATGAACCAAGACTTGCAAGAATTCATAAAGGCGATGGTGGCTTGGGCTGGCTGCAAGTAAAAAAAAATCAAAATAAGATAAATAAGAAATAACCGACCCTGAATAGCCTCGTCTGAACAGAAACACCTGGGTCCCTGTCATTGAAGAGCACAGCAGCAGCTTCAGAAAGAGGGGTGCAGGGGCTTGATGACGTTGCCTAAGCCCAGATTCTCTCTGCCCCTGATGGGTTGGGGCTGTTCTCAGGCAGGGTGTTGCCTCCTGAAAGAAAATGGCTCTGGCAGCATCAAACTCGACTTCTTCTAAGTTCAAGTTTGCACAGCAAAGAGTAAACATGGGGAATGGAGGAAAAGGGGCATCCTTGGGGCTGCCCAGCAGGCAGTGCAGGGCGTGCTTTGAGTCTGCTATGTGACTTCTTGAGGACACACGGATTTGGTTCTTGGAAGATGGTCTGCTTTATAATTTCCAGGTTCAACTTCTGGCCTTAAACTTTGTGGACATACAGACAGCACTTAATCCTCTTTAAAAGTCAGGATGTCTTTGTCAAGAGATAATACCATGCTTCCCCTAGAAGCTGGTCCTCTCCAAGACAACCTTGATGGTGCCCTCATTCCTCATAGAATATGGTATCAGGCTTCTGTTCTCTCTCTCTCTCTCTCTCTCTCTCTCTCTCTCTCTCTCTCTCTCTCTCTCTCTCTCTCTCTCTCTTGCCTTCCTTCCCCACTTCCAGCATTTTGAGAGTGGTTCTCAACAAAGTTCATCTCTATAAAGAGAAAATATATGATATAAATTAGAACAGTAGATCTAAAAAAGAGGGGAAGAGAATAATCAGAAGCTTATTAGGTAGATTTAGTGTCAAAGTTAGACCCAGAGTTTCTGGTGGTCATGGCAAAAAGCAAAATACAATAGTTAGCATCTTTCGTTATCAGACTAGAGGAAGCACAGAAACTTCTCAGCATGTACATGTGGTGAGGCTGGAGGGCAGGGGACAAAGAATTTCCAGAGCCTAAATCATGAAATAAACTGCTTATGTAGAGGCATTGAAAAATGAATTAGATAGGATTTTTTTTCATGCATAGTTCTATTTTGAAATAAGTTTAGATCGATAACAGGTTTGCAAAATAGTAGAGAACCCCTGTATATTCCTCCCACAACTTCCCCTCTTGTTAACAGCATACGTGGCTACGGGATATTGGCAAGACGAAGAAGCCAGTATCAGCTCATTCTCACCCGCAGAACCCCATCACTAACGTCCTCTCTGCACTCCAGGGGCGAGGTCCCCTCTGGGCCCCTTTGGTCCACTGAGGGTTTTCAGTCTTCCCTTATTTTGATGGCCTTGACAGTCTGGAGGAGAACTGACCAGGTGTCCTGTAGATACCCCAATGCCCCCCAGTCTGGTTTCGTCAGATGTTTTCCCCTAACTGGACAGGGGTGATGCCACAGAAGTTACCTCACTCCTCACATCATCCCAGGGGTCCTTGACAGCCGCAGAGCATGATGTCATTACAAGAAGAAACAATGCGTTCTTTGGTTCGAGCAAATTTCTCTGAAAACAACTAGAATTCACTTTTTATTTCATTTCTATTGTATCAGACATGTCTCAGTATTGAATCTGATTGATCTTTCACAGTCAGCAAATAATCCCAGTCTTTCTCTCATTAAGCCTATTACACCATAACACCCCCATCCAGTCTTTCTCTAGTTTTTCTATTTGTATTTAATAAATACAGGAATTTACTTTTTCTCTGATAAGTTCATATTCCTGGATCCACCAGGATGCTCTGGTCTCTCTACATCTTTCTGGGTTTTAACAGCCAGTATTTTAACTTTCTCTCCAAGGCTGGTACCCTCTCCAAATTACGCTCTGTTCTTGTCCATAACAGATAAATGTACTGAACAAGGCAGTGGGACTGAGTCCCAAGCCCACAGAAACATCCAGAACTTTGTTTCGGACCCATTACCTCCAAAGACTATGCTAGAAAAGAACGCCTCTGCATGAGACATTCTTTGCTTGACTTCCTTTCCCTGAGTGGCTGAAGTTTCTCTGACCCAACAAGCTTCTGGGAGGGGAGCTAGGGGGATAGGGCTGACCACCCACAGATGCAGAAAGAGTATTTCTTTTTTTCTCTCTCAACTGTTATTTTATTTATTATTCATATTTTTACATTATTGTGTATTCCCCATAGGTTACCCGCCACCAATTCACCCATGAACCATCACCATAGTCCCTTGTGTTCTTTTCTCCTCCTTTTTGAGCCCTTATCCTCCCCCTCCCTTGCTGGATGTCTCTTTCTTGTTTGGTTCGCCTATATCCCGGTTATAAGTGAAACCATTCCATAGTTTTCTCTTTCTCAGAAAGAGTATTTCTTAGCAGTACTGTTCAGAGTAAATTTGCATGTGAGTTTCTAGTTTAGCAGACTCCCATTCGTCCCACGAATCTTTATTTTCCATTAATTAATTTACAGCTTAGAATCAGAACCATCTTCAGCTTCACAGGGGAAGTGGGAGGGGCCGCGGCCGCACGCGCCTGGAGGAGGAGGGGCCTGGAGCAGAGTCCCCGGCGGGGCCTCGAGCTGCGCTGCTGCCCTCTCACTGGGAACTGCCCACAATTCTCTCCTGGGTCTTCCATTCCCAAGCCTCTCGGGATGATAGATGGGGTCTAGAATATTCTTTAACCTGGCAGCCTAAGCAGGGAGGATCTGGGAGGAGCAGCGAGAGCAGAGCCCTGGATGTCAGCTACCCACAAGGTCCTTCGGGTGTGACCTGGGGCGCCACTGCCGCCACATGACAGCAGAGGAAACTGAGGCCAGAACACACTGCCGTAGTTTCAGAGTGGGCGGGACCAAGACGGATTCGCTCAGAAGTTTACAGCTGCCCTGCGTTCCTGATCCTCGTTCCACAGCACAAATATAAGCCCCTTAGATCCCATGTGGAGAGAAATGTATTCAGATGTTGGAGGCTTAAACCCATTACGAAGGCTGTTCTATTGTGAAGTTACTGAAGAGGCTGTCTCACCTCCTCTTCTGAAGGTTCGTCCACACTTTCCTCCTCCCTAACATCACCTCTGGGTGGGAGCAGGTGGGCACTGAAGGTCGGGCCAAGGGCGCGCCAGCTTGGCACCACGCCCAGCGCCAGCTTCTCACTGCCGGAGCCCGCGAGAGTCTATTCCGTGCCACCCCACAGCACTGCCTGCCTGGCTCACACCTGGGCTGACGGTGTCTCTGGCCTGGATGCTGAGGGATTCCCCAAGTGGTGCTCCCCAAACTTGATGGGGTCATGTGAAAAGATCAGGTGGAGAGAGCCGTGAAGGCAAACGCGGAGATGTTAGTGGTGCTGCCTGCGTGTTGTGTTTCGTCAGAGCTCCTGGCAGCACAGCTCTCTCAAAGGATGAAACAGGGGTGCAGACGGTGGAGAGGAGCTATGCCCAGCGCATCCCTCACCGGTTACAGCCGCTCTCCCTGCTGGAAGCCGGCACCATCCCCTGCGGGAGAGACCTGAGCTGGGCAGCTGGGACCTGCCACAACAGGGGAACTGCCGCCACGGAAGGCCTGACGCCCACACTGAGGTCCAGCCACCAGCTGACCCGCCCCCCGCCTCCGTGCCCCACAAGGGAAGCCATCTTTGCAGGCCGTCCCCTCTCCCGGCCCGCAGCGCCCCACCAGCACCTTCTCCGCCCTCCTCGGCCACTCACAGGCCCCGTCACCGCCTTTGCCCCAGCGGGGAGCTGACTCTGAAGCCGGGATCCCCGTCTTCTGCGGAACCCGACACGCACTATGGCAGCTCTCAGAAATGCCATTAATTATAGTAATAGTGACACTTTGTACTTTTATAGCCTCTGTCATCAGAAGATCTCTGAGTACTTGAAAAATATTCTCATTAATCCTCACAACACCCTCGTGAGACAGCTGGCAGGTAAACCCATCCCAGTTTATCAGGAAGGAGAGTGAAGGGAGGGATGATGTTTGGGGAAGGGGCGTGGGGCGAACAAAGAGGAGGAAAGGGCTGGTGGCGCGGGCCACAGGACCCAACCAGCCAGAGGCCCGAGGCCCCTTGCGCGTGGCAGCGCCTTGCGGGCGAATCGTGGAAATGCCTGGCGTCCCGCTGGGCTTGGGCAATGGTGCCAAGTCATTGACATCTCTGAAAAAGGCCCTTTTGGTTTCTCGGCCAATTCCTCCTGAGCTGTGCGCATGGCAGCCCCCTCTGCCGCAGAGGACTCCGGCTCATCAGTGTGTCTACGGCTCCTCCCCCCCCAATCTAGCTGAGCGCCCGGGAAGCAAAGAGGAAAGAGCATAATCAGATACGAATCCCCTTCAACATCGGGAACGCAAACAGCACCTGAGGAAAAAATGCCAAGTATGTCTTCTCGGGAGGGATAAAGCCCTCCGCTCTGAGCCCCTGGCACCCGTGTGGAGCTAAGCGGGTGGGTGGCGTCTCCTTTTGCAGATGGGAGGAAGGAGCCCCAGACCTTGGGGGTCTCCTGGGTCCCACGGTGAGCGGGGCAGGGACCCTGCCGTGTTCTTTGTTCCGCTTTTCAAAACTCTTGTGTTTCTCAACACAAATGCCCAAACTACAGTGGAGAGCACTAGAGAAAGTTCCGGTAAACACCCGTGCTTTCATTTTGTACTTCCAAAGAGAGCTGTGGGTGTTGAATGGGAAAGGCCAGGTGTAGACAGGGGCTGGGTGGGTGGGAGAGGGCAGGGGGGGGTTGGGGAGAGGTTCAAGTCGGGACAGGCCCCAGCACTGGGGAGGGGTTGCAGCCCTGGGCCCAGCCACGCTGGGGGGCCGAGGGTCGCCAAGCTGTGGAGCCGCCGTGTGCCTCTACTGCCTGGCCAGCTATAATAGATACCTGTCTGATATAATTAATTGTATTTTTCCTAAATTTAACATCGCCCAAAGGGGAAAGTCATTTTGCCTGGTAAAACCCCTCCTGCCAGCCGGCCGGATTTAATTGCTGCGATAAAACCACAAGAAAGACCAGGTTCCCACTCAATCTATAACCACATCTACTGAAGAACAGCTTTAATCACCTTGGAACGGGTGACCACAAGATAATTAAAGGGAAGGGCCCTCCCTGGGAAGGATCCAGAAATATCGAATCTCCGTTGATCGCAGAGTCCGACTTGGAACAGCCCCGCACCACGGCGCCCACTGGCCCCCACCCGGTTTGAAGCTGCGTCCTTAGGTTTCCATGACTGATGGGGAGACAGTGGCAGGGACTCCTCCGCTCCATCATGTGTCCACAGATGGATGGGGGACGCTTGTCAGCTGAGAAGGACGGGGGTCGGGGTTGGAACCCTCTCTCCTCTGCTGCCCACCCGTTTGACCTAGCCCCTCTGAGCCTCCTTCCCGAAGGGCCAATGCAGCCCACTCCAGCTGGACGGTGGGTCACTCCCCCTCCCGTCCTTGGGCAGCGTGCCCACCCCCTTCCAGAAAACACACAAAGATGAACAAAGCCTGAAGCTCCTCCAGCGATTTCGTGGAGAGCCCTGCAGGCGAGAGGGAGCTGGAGGGAGCCGTGAGACACCAGGGCGGCTTCCTGGCCGTGATTTATTGCCTGTCTCCAGCTGACGCTGCCCCACGTTGCCCAGGGCAGGCCCTGCCTGGCAGGCACAGAACCGGTGGAGCCACATTCTTGCCAGTCAGTTTGCTCCCAGGGCAAGGAGGTTCCAGGCCTGATTCCCAGGCCTCCTGCTGTGTGGCCTCCGTCTCAGGGAGCATCTCCCTGCCCCTCAGCTCCTGCCACCTCTCCCAGCAGCCCCAAGTCGGCACACTCATCAAAGCCCTGGGTGGGAGATGGGCACCCCCGCCCTGAACAGCAGCCTCCCCTCACCTAGAGGCGGGAGAGGAACCCCAGGAAGGTAGGACGGGTCTGGTGGGAGCTGCTGATTTGTGTGCTCCTCATTTCTCCCTCCCTGGTGGGGTCAGCAGCACCCCTCCCCCATCACAATGCCTTTCGGGGTCAGCTTGGACCGGTGACTTCCTCTTGTGTCTGTCTCTCTTCTCACCTCCCTCCACCTTTGGACTGCGACAGCCAAACACAATGACTTACCTCTGCCCCCACCCCAGCCCCACCAGGCACGAAGCCAACTGCTCCTCATTTTTAAAATAATCCTCTCGTGTCATTGGGCAGGCTGAATAATGGCCCTCCCAAAGCCGTGCCTGCCCTAATCCCCTGAGCCTGTGGTGCTGCCTTATAAGGTTTATGAAGCAAAAGGATTTTGCAGATGCCATCAAGTTAAGGCTCTTGAGATGGCAAGATGATCCTGGATTACCTGGGTGGGCCCGTGTCGCCACCTGTCCTTACATGACGGACATGGGAAGAAGCGATAGAGGGAGATATGATAATAGGAGCAAGAGATTGGGGCAATGGGGGAGGAGTGTGGGCCAGGGAGGCAAGCGGTCTCGAGAAGCTGGGAAGGCCAGGCTGGGCTTCTCTCCTGAAGCTTCTGGAAGGGGCCAGCTCTGCCCGCACCTTGCTGGTGGACTGAGGATCTGCAGAACTCTGCTGGCTATAGTCACTTCCCGGGACAGCTTGTTACAGCAGCAACACACTGCTGATCCGTCTCCAAACTGGATGGCTGAGCTGGAGTGTCCCCTCCTGGAGGCCTCGGTCTTCACTTACACACCCTGCCCCCTCTACCCTCTCCCCCACTTTTCTCTGTGTGTCAGTTGGGACGGTTTTCAGTGGCAGGTAAAGCAATCTCAGACACCCCATCTTTCATCTTCCCACAAAACCAGAGTGAGGAGGCCAACGCGGGCCCTGGCAGAGCATCAGCCTCTCCTTTCCTCCAGGTGCCAGGGCGGCGCTGGGCTCGGACGATGCCATCGATCTTTATCGGATCCTGGAAGAAGGAATCGGGGTGATGCCTGCAGGGCTGGGGAGGGGGAGGGGGAGGTGAGTCCCTCCATGAGGAAGGGGGAAGCTTGTCCCTAAGGCTCCTCGTGTCTTGCTGTCAGTCTCGCTGGCCAGACTGAGTCCCATTCCTGCGGTTTACTTAGGAGGAAGGCACTCAGCGGCTGACACCTGGCGCAGCAGACAGTCGGGCAATGCTCACAGGGCCGGCCCGCGTGGCGGACAGGGCGCCTTGGTGAGAGCCGCACCCCAGCCCAGAGCACCCAGTTCCAGCTACGGCACCTCAGTTCCCTTGCAGAAAGGAGCTGAGAGTGCTAAGGCATCGCCCCCAGCAAGCTTCTGCTGACAATGGAGGAAAGAGCACATCTACCCCTCACTTCCTTCCCACCCAGGTGGGCTCACACTGAGCTGTGCCCCCCATGGTCTCCTGTTGCCCAGAGTTCTCTGGCAGGGTTGACCCCCCACTATCCACCACGGCAGCAACTGGCTTAGTAATGGCTCTTTATGGGCTACCCCAGGCTGCCTCCTCTCCCTCTCCCTTGTCTCCTTCACCTGTCTCCCGATCCTGTCCCACATAATCTACTCACACACCATTCCCCATCTCGGGGTCTGCCTTGAGGGACCCCAAATCAGGACAGCCAGGAAGAAAATTGTTTCTCTGTGCCTCTATTCCCATTCTCATTCAGGCACTAGGAATGTCAGTGCCTGCCCCAAAATGTCCTTTCCAAAACGGCATCTCAGCAAAGACAAGAATTTTGAGCCGAGGACTTTGTATGAAAGGTGTCTGAAAGGGAAGGCCTCCCCCATATCCTCGCAGGAGTCTCCCCGAGCTGGACCGGAGTTTGGGCAGAGAGAAGTCAGGCCCACGCCTGCCTCCAGGCCACACCTGCCTCCGGTACAGGCCTGCCACTAGAAGCAGCTCACGTGAGATGACAGCCAGCCCGGAGAGAGGGATGACACTTCCGCACAGGAGACACTCCCTGGAGCTGCTCAGACAGGGTGAGTGGAAGGTGAAATTCAGAGAAAGAGGGACAATTTAAGGCAAAGAACAGTCTAGAAGAAATGAAGAATAACGACCGAGAACACATAGAGGTCTGGCAAGGGAGGGGTAGGGCAGGGAACATCTTAGGGCAACTCCACTGTCCATATTTTTTGAAGAAGTCCGCGGAGCTCTTGAGATGTTTCTCTCCATCCACCTCATTCTATTCTCAGACTTATTTTTTCTGATGGAGTATTTGCTGTGAAAATTAGGATCAGCTCCCGTCCTCCAAATCCTGGCAAAAGCCCTGCACGCCCGCCACATCCCCGCTCTGGGGGGAGGCGTGTCCTGACTCCGCAAAGAGCCCAGGGAGTGACCGGCGCAGCCGGGACTCGCAGTGCTGGCCGGGACTGACTGACCGGCCGGCCGTGCACCTGAGCGACTCCCCGACTGTCCCTCGGCTTCCCCAAAGCGTCCAGCTCGTGCTCTCAGACCACCTAGTCCTCAGTGAGGGAAGAGGGGACTGGCAGAATGTATCTGTGCATTTGCTCAACTCCCTTTTTCATCCCTCATTCCTTTAGGGTCCGGGCACAGGCAGACATTCCAGAATCATCGGTTCCCTCTGGTTCCTGCCTCTGCCTGCGAATGGCACGAGGTCGTGCTCCTGTCATTGCGTGGCTGCAACTGTTTACGCTTGGCCTGCTGTTTTTTAATTTTTGCCACTTTATTATGTGTCACAGAGCGAAGACTGTGTGGTCCATCTTTAGCACCACGTGGATGCAGAAGTTCCCCCCCTCGCATACTCCTAGACTTCAGAAAGTTGGGGTCTACTCCTTCCGTCCACGCATTTCCCCACAGCGCTCAGTATCAGCCACGTCTCCTCCTTCCTCAGACACCCAAACCCGCCCGTCCCGTAAGGCCCAGCTCCAGGACGTGCCTTGGGCAGGCTGTGCCTGCGCTCTGCGGAAGGAGACCTCGCCTTCCCACTGCCTGCGCCGCCCTGCACCGCACTCCATCTTCTGCCGTGCCTGAGATTGTCTGTGCCCGTGCCACCTCTCCCACCACTCCGTCGTCTCCGAGATGGCAGCCTGTTTGTTGTTCGTGCTACAATCTTTATATTTAGTGATGTAGAGCAGAGCCCGAACTCAGTTAATGTTTGTTAAATGAGTTATAATTGTGCTTGGCAGAAGACGGCGTGCCGTATGTCGGTGTGTGCATGCAGAAAGCATGGAGGGATAGAACGCCGAGCTCCAACAGAAGGTCTCGAGTCCACGGCAAATCCCGTTGTTGGGAGCACCCGCAGGCAGAATGCACTACGGATACTGAGGCTCCTTGCTGAGCCAGAGCCCCAAGGCGCTCACAGCAGGAGGGCTGTCCACGGGAAACCCAGGTGAGAGAAGTAACTGGGGTTCACAACCTGATTTACATTCCACCCCATAGTTACCAAAGTGCATTCAGATTTATTGTCCCATGTGATCCTCAAAATAGCGTGGGGGAGTCAAGCTTATCAGGCCCACGTTACAGACGAGCAAGTGAGGAGACGCCGACAGCCCACACCAGTCTGGGGCGAGGGGCAGCCGAGCCAGCGCTAGACCAAGTCGGTCTGCTTGGTGCACAACCTCTAGTCGTTACTCTCACCAGACCGGCCGCTGCTCGCGGCTGGCGGGAAGGGCTGTCCCGTGGGCTGCGCAGGCCGACGCGTGAGTAAGAGCCTGGGCGCTGGCGCAGCGAGGAGGCGTGAGTCCCGGCTCGGGGCTGCTCCTGCGGAGAGGGGCTCCTTCTCGTGGTTCCCGCGACGACCGGCGGCGCGGCAGGCAGCGTGCTCAGTCTGCTCCCCGCAGAGCTCTGTCGGGAGCCCAGGGTGGGGGTTCCTAAGCTGTGGCGTGACCGCGTTCTCGTTTATGAAGCTCACTGCCTTCCTGAACTACTTCATCCTGTTCTCACAACGAATTCCAAAATAGTGAATATGTTGAGAAACATGCGGGATGTGAGTTCCTCGGCCCTTCTCACGGTGGAATTTGAAGAACGCGCCGCGTGCAGGATCCCGGGAACCAAGGAGGGCGAGTGTGCGCTCGGCCCGAGGCGGGGGACAGGGGGCTGGTCCTGCCCTCCGGCCCCATGCGTCTGGGTCCAGATGGGGCAGCGAGTGCTCCCATCTTCCGGGGTTAAAGTTCCCAAATTTTTCCTACCAGCTGGGCAAGAGAAAATGGACGTTCCAGAGCCTCCATATGATTAGTGGTGGGCGACTTGCGTGAAAACGCTGCAAATACTCGAGCGCAGCCCCTGGAAGGCCGACAGCAGGCCCTGCGTGACTGCAGTGCCAGGACAGGTGCAGGGTGGGAGAACGCCAGACCCCAGAAGAAGGGAGGAAGTGGGGTCGCGTGGGACACGCACGGGACAGGGTGATGGAGGGAGGGGTCAAGACAAGGTTAGGCATCTTTGGAGGAAAAAAGGGGGGAGCAGAGACCTGGACTTAATCTCAACTTTTAATGGAGAAAGAGCCTGCGTTGGGGTCTGTGTTTGGCCGTCTGGGGAAATACTTCTGCTCTCTTAGGCCTGGAGCCCTCTGCTGAGAGAGCGAGACCCATTCACCCATGGGCACGCCCCCAGAGCTCTCGCTGTCCCTGGTGCCAGCCCATGACTGAGAAGGCAGGCGGGATCCCAGCCACAGGGAGTGTTCCTCACGGCGGGGCAGGCGGGCCCAGCCACACGCATCTCTGTGAGAAGGGAGGCGAGGTCGCCGGGACCAGGGAGGAGAAGAGGAAGCTCCCGGAGCAGGCGAGCCTCACGGAGAGGAAGGGGCGGTCAGTGCAAGACGATGGAGCCGCCCTCGGGTGACCGCTTGTGAGGATAGGGTGGGGGCAGGGTCCATGTCCTCACGTGCTCTCCCTGGTGCCACAGCGGTCTCTCAGGAGGTCAGGTTTTCCATCGCATCAGCTGGGCCAGCCTCTACCATCCCCCGTATCCCTGGTATCACGGTGCCAGCCCCGTGTCCCATGTGCAATGACAACCAGCCTGAACATCCCCGTGCCCCAGGGCATAGCAATGCCAGCCTCCACTGTGCTCTTTGTCCCCTGGTGTGATGATGCACCCCCGCCATCTGCCATGGTCTGATGGCGACCCACCTCTACCATCTCTCACCGCCGTCCCCACATCCCCTGGGGGTTAGACACACACAACAGCAGAGGAGCCTGGTCTCCGCTCAGCACTGGGCGCCAGGCCTCAGGACTGAATATTCCCTACAGAGAGTATGAGCTGGGCCACAGGGACAGAAGCTGCACAAAATCGGGGTGCACACCTTGTCATCATCTTGGGAGACCAGAAGTGTGTGACGTGTTCACAAACTCCTAAAAATGATGTCTACGGGAACACAGTAGGTGCTCAGTAAATATCTGTTGCATAAAGAACTGACCTTGAGGAGTGTTTGAATACAAGGCTCTGTGGGAATGTATAGGCTTTTCCAAGAGGCATTGAGGCAGTGCTAGAGCGGTTATGCATGTGAATGTTATGTGTCCTTTAAACAAGTCCCTGGAGGGCACGAATTGCATCTTGTCATCTCTGAATTTAAAATGCAGAACTAGGGTCTGAAGCAGAGTAAAAGGGATTCATTAATGATTGTGCTCCTCTGTACCCAGCCCCAGCCTCCCTCTCTGCGTCCAAGCTCTTACATCCTAGTCTACGCCTCTCTCTGGACACTTCTGGAATCTGGATGCCAGATTCTTCACCTCCTGTCCTAGAGAACCTCCCCTCCTGCAGCACAGTTGTCATCAGAACTCACAAATATCTGGTCCAGGGCACCATCTAGGTTCACAATCTGTCTCCCTTTTGCCAGGTCCCTGCAGTTAGGCAGGTGGTGGCTGGCCTGGAAGTGGGCTGAAAGAAGACATTATGAGATTATGCACTTTCTTTAGAGCACTAGAGCACAGATTAGAAAGGAATGGGGCCTCTCTATCTACCTTGCCCCACCATGTAACTGTTTCAGAAGGTGCAGTTATGAGTTATAACTCTGTACCCACCTGCATTGGATAAGCTTCCTCAGCAAAATATGTATTTGTGTGTTGATGTTTGGGGTGTAGGGGGTGGTATTTGTTACTGCAGCATAATCTATCTCAAGCTGACTAATAAACCCCCTCTGCAAATTTAATTAATAAACAACAGTTCATTTGCTCAGACCAAAATCCTGTGACTTCTCCATTTTCTCCCTGACACATGAATTTAACCCATTGCTAAATCCTATCAGATCTACCTCCAAAATATTTCTGGAACTGATGGTTTATTTCAATCTCTATTCCATCCACTCTGTTGAAGCCATTAGCAAACTTTCCCTGGAAGAATTTAACAACTTCTCAACTTACTATTTTTATTCCCTTGGCCTCTCCCTGCAGAAGCAAGAGGTACCTGTGCAAACATTTATCATTTCTATTAGTTCCTTGTTTACAAATACCCATTGTCTTGAGAGTAAAACAAAATTCTGCATAGTGCTCACCAAGTCCTGTATGACTTGACTCCTTGTGGTTTCTCCAACCCTATATGTGACAACTTCTTTCACCCTTTTCCAACTCTAACCTGCATATCCTCCCCCTCCTTAATGTTTCCTCCACTCACCCCAGGACCTTTGCACCAGCTAATCCTATTATCTACAACACTCACTCTTTCCCTCAGTTCTTCCCACACTTGGCAACTTCCTACATCTCTTCTTACATAATCTGTTATCTCCTTAAAGAGCCCTCCTCTGATATCCCTTTGCTAAGCCAGCCATCCTCTCCTCAGTAGCACTATTTCATGTCATTCCAACTTCTTATCTTCACAAAACTTACTTCCAACTAAAAATGTATTTTTGTATGTCTATCTACATTTTGACTATTTCCACAGATCTGTGTCTACCAGAGCCCAACACCTAAGAAAAGTCTGGCATGTCATAATCTCTCAATGGATAGCCCATTAGTGACTGAGTAAATGGCCGGCCCTACTAGCATCATGTTGACTATTTATAGACCCCAATGAGCTTATAGCAACTATCCTGAATATGGCATTTTGGGGCTACCATTGTGCTATGATTCCATTCCCTAATCCAAAATGAAAAGTGAGAAGAAGGGAAGGGAAGGGAAGGGAAGGGAAGGGAAGGGAAGGG